>JAOTOM010002487.1:0-104543 GCA_034440615.1 Ashinkailepas kermadecensis
TCTCTCTCATACGGTTTGCTAGAGTACCTCACAGCACGTCGAATGACACTCACTTCATGAAAAGTGAAGACATAGCAACGAGGCGCGAGGACTTCGAGCAATTTAAGCAAACCTTCGATCTTATAGTTTTACATTGACATGTCCCGATTTTAAATGTTACTCGATGTGCACCACAGGCTATTGCTTTATACCGGACGTGGGTAGTTAGGGCGAAGAAAAAGTGCGAGGCGACCGAAGAAATCGGTTTGACCTTTGGCCTTTGAAATTCGTTCAATTTCGTAACATTATAATGCGGCACAAGCCACGTCGAATGACACCCACTTGGTGCAAATTGAACCCATAGCGACGAATCGCGAGGACGTCGAAAAATTCAAACTAGCCTTTCACCTTGAGGTTTGATCCCTTGACATATCCCGGTTTCAAAATGTTACTCGATGGTTGACCATGGGTTATCGCTTGATAGTGGATCTGGGTAGGGTCGGGCGAAAACAAACAAAAAAAATGCAACGCGACCGAGGAAATTAGTTTGAATTTTGACCCGTTCATATTATTTCGAATTATCAGCGTTCTGATATCGCACAACAAGGGGCCTCGAATTACATCTATTTTCTGCAAATCGAAGCCATAGCGACGAAACGCGAGGTCATCAAATAACTCAATCAAACATTTGACCTTGACATGTCCCGGATTGAAATGTTACTCGAGTGTTAACCACTGGCTATCGCTTGATACCAGACTTGGATAGGTTTGAGTGAAAACGAAAAAATGAGGCAACCGGAGTATCAGCTTTGAGACCTAACGGAACCCCTGCCCCATTTGAGAGCTGGTGGTCCTAGTGAGCTGGAAGGACCGTGAGAGCTTGACAGGCTGGATGGCCAAAAGAGGCTAGATGCCGATGTGAAGTGCCTCTGAGCGGATGTGAGTGGCCCCGGACCGATGTAAAAGACCGGAGCTGATGCAGACGTCTCTGGGAGGATGAATAAGGTCTCAGAGTTAATAGAGAGTGGCCATAGACCGACGCTGAAAGCCTCTTATCGGGCCAAAGGATCTCGAGGCAGACGGATGGATCCCGGGTCGGTGGAAGGTCCCGGGCTGACGGAGAAGGTCCTGCCAACAAACACATGTCTCCGAGTCAACGGAGAGAGTCCCTCATCTGAAAAGAGGGCCCTAGCCACTTGAAAATATCCCGGGTTATTGGAGTCATTGGTAATGACAACCCGCAACACTGGCCAGTGACAGTGACAGTAATGTAATGACAGCCCACAACACTGACCGATGGCAAGGACATACCACCATCGATTGATCTCCCCACACCGAGCGGTCCTTCACCTCCAAAATACATGTACAATGCACGACAACAAGCGCTTCGATTAGGGTAATGACACACCATTGACTGCTCGTCGGAAATAGCATGTACTCTGCGTCAATAGAAATCAATGGAAGTCAATTGTACGTTTTCGTGACGACCGTGACAGCGTAGTACGTTTGATGCAGTGCAAATAGGACCACCTCTGAACTTTGTGACAGGAAGGAACAAAAAACAAGGGACTTGGTGTTATGTCCTGTACAGCTAATTCTTTCTGAGACACCATCATACTACCCTGATGAGTACGAACTTCGTTTCGGTAAACCCTTATTTTTTCAGCAAGTATTATTCCCTATGAAAGCATATATGGCATACAAATGCACACCGATGTGTACAACATACATTTACAGAAGTGTGATCAAATATATGTTTAACTTGCACTATACACAAACACATTCAGTTATATATATATATATACACATATACATGTACATGTACATGTACATGCATATATATATATACATATGCATATGCATATACACGTACACGTGCACGTGCACGTGCACGTACACACACACATATATATATATATATATATATATATATATATATATATATATATATATATATATATATATATATATATATGTATATATATATATATATATATATATATATATATATATATATATATATATATATATATATATATATATATATATATATATATATATATATCTAGATAGATATAGATATAGATAGTATATATATATATATATATATATATATATATATATATATATATATATATATATATATATATATATATTCGAGGAGATCGGCAAGGCGCCATGTCATAGCGCCTTTTTGTGACCAACGCATTCCGGATGGATGCTAGTGGGTGTTCAGAAGCTCAAGAGTACTGCTAAGGAACAACTGCTGTCAGAGTTGACAAATATTTCCATAACATTTGGCAACTGTTTGCCACAGTAACACAACGTTGAAACATGTTATTGCCCTTATCGCGCCCGCTGGTTATCTCCATAGTGGCACATGCCCTACTTTCCCCCTTTCCCTTGGTTCGCCCCTGATCTGGACTAGATGACGCGAAAGCCTATGATCAACGTGTTTTGTTGCAAATTAATAGACGAATATCAGAAGCCATCACATGCATTGGTAGCTCCTCACAGATAAAAAAATGACTCCAAGAAACCTCCAGGTTGCCGAGTCACACCTCTGAAGCACCGTGTGATAGAGTACGTTACTCCCTGGAAATGCTGTCTGAGCACGTAAATTACACTGTAAATACGCGGTTCTGAAACTCACCAGTCATGAACGAGTCATTGACGTGCTATAGCGAGTTTCTAAAACACCATGCAAACACCATGTAACTGCGCACGAGATCAAGACAGCGTCATGGGAGTGTCGACGGAGTTTATGCCGAGTCAGTAGTTGCCATGACAGCCTGTGGACTTCCAGGATTGCACGCTTAATCCTGAATCAAGGTCACTGGGAGTTATTGAAGTGTCAGGGGCGAGTTTAGTCAGCTGACGAAGGGATTTGAAGGTGTTGCGGGCCACTCGCAAAGATTCGCCATGCAGCGTGCGGACGCCATTGGTGTTTCAGCAGCCAGCAGGATAGCGTGAACTCCGAGCATGTTAAGTTTCGACATAGGCATTAAGCAGGCATTAGTATATTTTAATCTATGAAAAGCAGGAGCACATGTGACAATAATGACGCTCGACTTCTGGGATTCCGACGTTGGCCTGGTGGAATAAAATATGGTGTAAAACAGTGCATTTCCATAGTGCATTTCCAGCGTTAGCATTTCCATAGTTTCCACATTCATGCTTATACCGATTATATCACCAGAATTTTCACCCACATTGCACTTAAGGTATTGGCATGCAGTTCACAGATGTCAGTTGTGATGGCTCTAGTCTCATGTGTGTGCTTTCTGGTAGCTTGACTCATGCGTACATTTCTGTTCAACCGGAAGAAAAAGTCCGTGATTGAATGTTGTGCAGCACTTTAAATTAATCAGTACATTTCTGTTCAACCCAAAGTCATGCAGCATGACATCAAAACAATGGGAAAACATTTTTCGTTCTCAAAATCCTTTCTAAAAAACCTAGCGTAAGTGGATCTACCCTGTTTTTTAAGAAGAAAAACGTATTTTAAAAATGCATTTCTCCTCATATTAAAGATCTAACCGATCTAATCTAGCCAAGCCTAAACCCTTTGCTTGCTTCATGGAGGTAAAATGTGTGCAAAGCTTCTCTGGTGAGTACCTTAAAGCACAATAATACTGCCAACCCTTGAAATTCACTAGATCACAAGATCTAGTGATTTTCAAGGGTTGATCAATTTGTAATCAAATTTTTATCATGGGTTTCAAGAGTTGATAATTTGTATGATCTAGTGATCTAGTGATTTTCAAGGGTTGGCAGTATTATTGTGCTTTAAGGTATTCACAAGACAAGCTCTGCGCACATATTACCTCCATGAAGCAAGCAAAGGGTTTAGGCTTGGCTAGGTTAGGTCAGTTAGATCTTTAATGGGAAGAAATACATTTTTTTATATATTTTTATTCTTCAAAAACAGGGTAGGTGGAGTTACGTTAGGTTTTGTAAAGGATTTTTAGAATTAAAAAAAGTTTACCCATTGTTTTGATGTCATGCTGCATGGGAGGTTAGGTTACATCAGGATAATTTTTATTTTAGTATTATTTTTAATTCTATATTACCCAACTTAAGACCCCCTTTCAGTGTTATCTTACCTGTCAACTGAAAATTAAACATTTGCAGAGGAAATGTGTCGTCACATTATGCTAAATACATTCATGAGCATTACATTGGAAAAATAAATTCCGAGAATTCAAAAATTACCTTCAAGCACAACTTTACCAGGCAAGCAATGTACATTTTGTATTATGCATAGCGGTAGAAGCATTGTCATTCTTAGCAAGCATTTTTGTTATGAACATATCTTTAAATATAGCACAATTACATATATACCTCAAACAAATTCCTGACCACTGCTATTTGATATTTCTTTTTATTTCAAGCCCAATATTGCATTGCAAAGAAGATATTGTAGAAACGTGCTTTTGAATGTGATTAAGACAATGTGGCCATTAATTCCAATGGTAAATGTAACACCATTATTTGAATTTGTAACTAGTTTTAGCAACAAAATTATGGTTTGAAAAACTGAACTGAACACAAAATTGAACTCAAACAAAACTGACAAGTATGCATTTCCTACAGGAACTAGTAATTTACTTAGTTATGTCAGCTTCAATGAAATTCCTGAATTTGGCTACTGTTACTACATGAAAGTATAGGTCTGGATACCTGTGCTCATGAAGCAGAACATATGACCAAAGTTGCCCTGCACTTTGACATTGCTAATTCTTATCTCAATGCATTTGCTGCCAATATTCAGGCTGCTAATGTAGAGATTCCTGGCTTACTATAAATATATTTTCATGGAAAATTAAAATAAATGTGCTATTGAGTGGTCTGCATAATGGTCTGTCTACCCATGCTAAAATGCCATTAATTCAGGGTCACTAATTCATACAGACATGACAAAATACCTGAGAGTGAAGGCATGCAAAGAACATGGTGAATAAACACAAATGGGTAAATTTGTGCTGTTAGGTGTATTATGATTCCATTTAATTGTTGGTAAATTTGCAGTTCAAGGTAATTTTTGAATTCTTCGAATTTCATTTTTTTTCCAATGCAATATTTGTGAATGTGGTTAGCATGATGTCACCACTCATGTACTGCACAAATATATACTTCTCAGTTGACAGGCAAGATTACACCAAAAAGGGGCTTGAGGTAGGGTATTATAGCATAAAGAAACGCATTCAAGAGAAAAATGTAGCATACTGTATGACCTAACTGAACCTAGTCAAACCTTCCATGCAAAAACATAAATTATTTTTAAAATGGAAAATTTCAAGCAATGTTTTCCCATAAAAAATATCAAGTTAAAATACCCAACCTAACCTAGCCTAGCCTGATCGGACCATTTTAGAAGAAAAATTAAGATTTTTGGCGAAAATAAAAAATTGCCAATTTTCCAACTTAAAAGAAAAGCTTCATCTATCATAACCTCACCCAACTATCAAACTTAACCCTTTTGTTTCCTTCATGGAAGTAAAATGGGTGTAAAACTTGTCTTGTGGATGCCTTAACTTCATTAATACCAGATTTTAAAAATAATGTCAGGTTTTATTTAATTCAAATTGAAGATAAATGTTAATTATCCAGATAAAAGCCATACCTAGCCTAACTTAACCAAACCTAACCCCTTTATTTGCTTCGTAGAAAATGGGCAATGTGCATTGTACAATGTCTAGCACAACATGTGAAAAACTTCTTGTAAATACCCTAAAGCACAATAGTATCCACAAACATAGGATCATGTTGCTGTCAATCGTAGGTGCAGAACAAATAGCCTGGGAAATTTCATGTAGATCCCTTAGTTTCCTCCACAACCACAGCCATGTTGGATCCAGTTACAGCTTGCATCTGGTCGCCCCTTACTTAAATAGCTAACAGCATGAATAACTAATATATTGAATATGGTAGAAGACCACATTCAACATTTAACCTCGGTATACCACATGACCCACAATGACTTTCATCTTAATTTTACTCATGGTTCCCTTTATTGGCTATCTCAGGATGCAAGTCTTATGACGACACCCAAACTGGGTAGGTCTATAATGCCCACTTTTTTCCCGATGGACGATCTCAGTAATTACGAAGTGGATGTCGATGAAAGGTGCAGTAATAGATGGCTTTTTATTAATGTAGTGCTTTTGACCTACAACCGTAATGAATATTTTCCTTCAAATGTCTTTGAATCGCCTCCAAATGGCGTTGAAACGCTGTAATCACAACAATAGAAAATTCCTGATGTATGATCTCAGTAACTACTGCACCGATTTTCATGAAAATGGCTCTAAATTAAACTTCATCGATTTTGGACCCAGTGAGTCATTTCTAGCCGATAGAATTAGGTAGAAAGCCACGAAATGAGGGATTGAAATTCGAGATTTGCCCGATGGACGATCTACGAAAGTAAGTTACAGAATTGCGCCAAACACACACTAATCAATGTCTTTTCACCGTATTAGATCAGTTGAGGCAGTTAAGAGGAAAATTAGCGTACGAAATATGAAATAGACTCTCAACACGGAAGTCAGTACAACCGTGAACCAAGCTTTCAGTCATCCTAGAAATCTATCACACATCTCTAATTGAATTGTGATGTAACCTATCTCTAATTTAAGTGTGATGTGATGGATTTCTACATTTCATATGTGAATTTGTATCTTAACTGCCTCAACTGTTAGCCGCCCCGATAGCTCAGTGGTAAGAGCGCTGACCTGCACTGTTCTCCCCTGTCCTGGCAATGCAGAGTTCGAGTCGCTTCACGCGCTCGCATTTAGCCCCCGGCTGGGAGGGTCAGTTGGCAGCTGGCCAGATAAAGCCGGGGACCAGCTACCGGGCGGCCGTGTCGGTGCATTGACGGCACGTTAAACTTTCGGTCTAAATTCTGCCGTTGAACTGGAATTCATGAACCGGGTGGTTGAGCCAGGGTTTACGCAACAAGCTCTGCTTAACAATAGAATCCTGGTTCATAAAGCCAACCCATCAAGAGTTCGGATTAATTTTTTTAAACTGATCTAATACGGTGAAAAGACATTGATCAGTGTGTATTTGGCGCAATTCTGTAACTTACCTTCGTAGATCGTCCATCGGGCAAATCTCGAATTTCAATTCATCATTTCGTGGCTTTCTACCTATATATATCGGATGGAAATGACTCAAATGTCCCAAAATCGATGTCGAAGTATATTTTAGGGCCATTTTCATGAAAATCGGTGCAGTAGTTACTGAGATCGTCCATGGGGCATTTTCTATTGTTGTGATTACAGCGTTTCAACGCCATTTGGGGGCGATTTAAAGACATTTGAAGGAAAATATTCATTACAGTTGTAGGTCCAAACCACTACATTAATTAAAAGACATCTATTACTGCACCTTTCATCGACATCCACTTCGTAATTACCGAGATCGTCCATCGGGAAAAAAGTGGGCATTATAAACCCTCCCCCCAAACTGGGCCTCTGCCAAGGCCCTTTGCCTCTGCGATGGTTTAATTTGATTATGTGCAACTAATATTCATACTTCGCCAAATAGTTAAACTGGTAGGCGTTTGAATGACCCGTGACGTCACATGTAACACTTAGTCATTATACTTGACTTGTCTGCATCCTCCAGTAGAGTTCTGTCATCTGCCGCAAAAAGGACGAAGTCGGCCCGTAACTTTTCATGTTTGGCAGGGGGAGGAATCTGTCCTCTCCCCCCCCCCCCTCCTCTCCCAGTGGGGTGCGTTCAGCTAGCAAACCCAGTGGCGCGATGGTTAAATTAACTCATTTTGTTTTGGTTACTAAGAATCCAAGGAATAATGCAATCGGTTTTGGTACTAGTGCTTATCTACTTACCTTGTATTAAAGTTAAGTGTGTCTGACTTAATTTTCCTTTCAAGATGTCGCCGCGAAGACCCTGCTATGGCTGCTGAACGAGGGCGGCAAGGTATACGCCAGCATCCACTCACTGTAGACAGGCATCCTAGACGAGCCTCCGGAACTGGCCATCATGGTAGAGGGGGAAAAGGTGTGGCAACCTGCGACGGCGAAGAGAAGGCACTTCTGCTAAGGGTAGTTTGCCTGTTCGTATTCTACCAGAGGTACTGCCCGTGCCGAGACGTCGGGATGTTCCTGGCTAAGTATGTCCTTGACATCGACGTGAAGCCGGGGAAGTCAGCCACCAAAGTGACTAACACTATCCGAGCCCAGGGTGTGATATGGTAAAACTTGTGTGAAATTGTGATATTGGTGAGAAACCAATGCTGTGCATTTTTCACGAGTTATGGTTCTGAGCACCACCGAAGTGTGAACGTTCGTTGTGTGTGTGTGTGTGTGTGTGTGTGTGTGTGTGTGTGTGGGTGGGTGTGTGTGTGTGCGTGTGCGTGTGCGTGTGCGTGTGCGTGTGCGTGTGCGTGTGCGTGTGCTTGTGCGTGTGCGTGTGCGTGTGCGTGTGCGGTGTGTGTGTGGTTTTTGTTGTCAAGTACGCCCGGTACAGAGGAGTGCCGGTGCGTTATTTGACTGCTTGTAATTTCAGTTTCGTTCAACAGTGCACCTTTCTAACACAACTGTTCGAGTGAATGTGCATTATTGTTATGGGAAGCGCTGGGCTGAATGCTCCGCGTCGGATCATCGCGGTGCACCGACGCGTCAGGCGTCGGACGACTATAATGGCGTATAGATTTGGGCGCGTTGGGCGTTCGAGGCGCGTCACGGACGAGTATCAATGGCGTCACAGAGGCTTCCTGGAAGCGCGACTGGCGTGTTGGAGGTGCGTTACGAACGGTTTAATCGGCGTTAGTAAGAGTTACTGGAGATAATATTGGTGTCTGGAGGGTGTAAACACGGAGTCACATGAGTATGGTCGGATTCCGACCGGATATACACGGCATCATACGAATTTTCCGCGTGTTTAGGATGGGTCATACACGCGTCAACAGCGTGTGTACCGGGAGTGCATATGGTGTCAAACCGGGTCCAATACGGTGTTTTTGGAGTCACGGTACTCCTGTCGCTGGTGCTGCAAAGGGTGACAAATGCGACACTCCAGCCAAACGAATCATTTTTATCTCTGTTGGCTGGTTATTAGGGTTTTAGGGCGCATCAACTGTATTGGTTATACAGCGCCCATTTTTATCTCCGTGTTTGACCAGCATGGCTAAAACACATTCGAAATTAGCCTGTCGATTTCGATCTGAATGTCTTTGAGTGCATCCTGACACTGTCAGACTTCTAAGCCACGGCAAATACCACGCCTCCAGTGTCCAGTATTGCAGTCGAATTCCTGCTGATACCACTCACTGATGCCTTCAGTGTAGATCAAGGCATGCTCAGGGCTACGAACTGAAATAAAACGGCAGTGCTGCTCCTCACGGCCGATGTCGCAACGTCGGAAGTGATGTTTGCAAACAGTGACGCCGGCTGCTCGGTGCTATTGATAGCTGGTCCGTTCTGGCGAGGTCGGTGTCCTCCATTAATGGCTGGATTGCCTGTGCTACATATTATGCATGCCATGCGGTGGCGGTGTTGTAATGATACAGAGGCAGCCAGAAACAATTGCATGATCACAATAATTGGGCCCTGGCATTGATTAACCAGAGTGCCGGTTGTTCATGGTGATGGCGATCCACTCTATGGATGGCATGCATCGATAGGTAGGTTCATCCCTGATTACATCCCTGTCTATATACAGTGGGTGCACGAATTATCGGACTGTAAGCCGGTGCTGTGGATCCGAACCTTATTTGGATACGTTTTGGTGCTCTCTGACTTCCCTGGAAGACTGGAAAGCTTCAAGAAGATACTATAATACTCTTTTTTATGTTCAGAAGTTGGCACAAAATACAGTACGCTATGCGCTAGCACCTTACGTTCTCGTGACTGCATTGGCGAAGTGGAACGACCTATTCTGATTCTTGAGCTATGATTGTTAACGCGCTTGTGACGCGTTTGTAAGCATGCAAGATGCACAATGAAAATGACAAATGTTTTCAGCATTTTCTAGCTCCAGGACAGATCGGGCAGGCCCAAACAGTTGTTTCAATGTTCACAGTTGTCGTGATTATCACAAAATGTCAAAGCATATTGTTCCATATTTCCAAAACCAAGTACTGCATTTTCAAAAATGGAGCGTCGATGTGCTTAGAATTCCATAGTGCAAGTTTCTGTATGTCATTTTTGCAAGCTATTAAGGTTTTAATTTCACTTTTTTTTGCACATTATTACTCCTAATTTTCGAATTCTGGCAAACGATTCAGGTCCATGTTGCCAACGAACGAAAACGCATCCAATGCAAATGTCTGCCATACTTAATAATACAAAATGTTTTATGCTCGCAATGTCATAGCGAGCATCTGAGTGCGGTCGGTGTCGGCGCGGCGTCTGTGGCCCGCACCGGTCGACCGGCGTGTTATTGTGTCGGCGCGGCGTCTGTCGCCCGCACCGGTCGACCGGCGTGTTATTGTGTCGGCGCGGCGTCTGTCGCCCGCACCGGTCGACCGGCGTGTTATTGTGTCGGCGCGGCGTCTGTCGCCCGCACCGGTCGGCCGGCGTGTTATTGTGTCGGCGCGGCGTCTGTAGCCGACACCAGTCGACCGGCGTGTTATTGTGTCGGCGCGGCGTCTGTCGCCCGCACCGGTCGGCCGGCGTGTTATTGTGTCGGCGCGGCGTCTGTAGCCGACACCGGTCGGCCGGCGTGTTATTGTGTCGGCGCGGCGTCTGTAGCCGACACCAGTCGACCGGCGTGTTATTGTGTCGGCGCGGCGTCTGTGGCCGACACCGGTCGACCGGCGTGTTATTGTGTCGGCGCGGCGTCTGTGGCCCGCACCGGTCGACCGGCGTGTTATTGTGTCGGCGCGGCGTCTGTGGCCGACACCGGTCGGCCGGCGTGTTATTGTGTCGGCGCGGCGTCTGTCGCCCGCACCGGTCGACAGGCGTGTTATTGTGTCGGCGCGGCGTCTGTCGCCCGCATCGGTCGGCCGGCGCAGTATGGATCACAACGTACGAGCAGCGGAGGGTCCAGAAGGCTATTTTTTACCGGTTTGGGCAGGGACATTTTCCAAACACCTTCTCCGATTTCGAAAACCTTTAGATTTGAACAGCATATATTCGGTGGGTCCGCTTAAAAAGAAATGATTTGTTCTTTGTATCCTATCTGAATTCTTTTTGGATTTCGAGAGAATGCCATTTCGTGCGAACGTTGGAAAGCATGGCTCTTTTGGGGAAGGGGGACATGGCCTCCGTGTCCTCTCCCTAGGTTCGCCAGTGCGTACGAGTAGTGGCTTTCCGGTAAAGGCAACCATTTTTGAAGTAGTATTACCCCATGCTGTCTTTGGGGCCTTTCTTTCTTAAGAGGGATTATCTATCTCCACTATAGGGGATGGGACATAACAGTAGTTTGCGGCGTCGAAACGCCTGATCTCTAAATGCTCCACTGGTGTTATGCTTAAGAGGGCTCAGCAGCAAGAGAGAAAAGGTATTTTATGTTCCTCTGCCTCTACCCTGCTTTCATATTGAACAGCTACGTAACGGGCTCGAAGAATGTCGATAACGAGACTGTACAACGGCATTGGCATCAGTCTGGTCGTCATACACTGCTAGGGCCGGTCGTATGCATTCATCATTACGTGATTTACTGATATTGCTGATGATCTTTTTCAGATGCACTTTGAGACACGCATTATTGGTTGTCGAGGTATTCCAGCGAGTTATTTTGATTGTCATACTAGATGCTGCATTGTAGTACTATGGCCGCCTTGCCATGACTACTGCGTACTATGCCGTCTACGATACGTCTTGATGTTAGGGCATATCTATGGCAGTGCAGTACCACCCAACCGTGGTGTCACTGCCGACAACTGTAGCATGCCTCACCTCCTCCCTCCCTAAGCTGTAACTCCCCTCCAAGAAAGGAAGTCCGCAACGACATTATGGGGTAATACTGCTGTAATAATGGTTGTGTTTACCAGAAAGCTATATGTACTCGTGCATTGTGCTAGATAACCTACTGGCCGACCGGCATAGCCCGCAGTCTCTGATGGACATGCCACCGCATTGAGCCCACTATTACATCGTTAAGCAGAAAAAAACGTTTGTATTACTGATGATGATAGCGAATTTTGCATGGGACACGATTCTGTTAGCAATCTAACCTGAATCGGTAGCCACATTTCCAAAATGTTTGGTAAACGTTTTGCATATAATTAAACAGTCTTGCAAAAAGATTCAACATGGCAACAACGAAATGCACAGCATTATGCTGCACAGTTGGGAACACAGCCATGCTGAATTTTGGAAATCTAAGAAATTGTTTTGGAAATATTGAACAATATGCATTGACACTTCTTGTCAAAATCATGAAAACTGCAAAAATTAGCAGATTTCTTCCTAGATAGATCATCCTACGCCCTATCATCCTAAGCCACTAACCAAAGCGCTCTGGAAATGAACATCTGAGTTTTGGGCCACAAATTACCCCCGGATCCAAATGTATCAAAATCCAAGATAATGTGTTAATAGTCGAACATGTCCGGTCGATTTGTCCTGGAACGCCGCAATGGTCAAACATGCAATAATGGTCATCCGCAGCCGGCCGCCTTCTTATAACTTGAAATCTAATTTGAAAATGACTTGAATTTGAACTTGAAAATCATCGTCTTCTAACTTGAAAATCGTGCCTGCGCCCCTGGTGGCACCGAAATCCCACCTGGAAACTGAAGATGGTGGACTCCTGTGCTCTAGGCCTGGTGATTCAGCAGCAAGGAAAGGAATGCAAATCGCGCTCGTGATCTCAGAGATGAAATCTTCGTGCACGAATGGAAAATTATCATGTTGCATTGGACTGTTTTTCCCAAATTATACCACAAAAGTTGAACAGCATCACTTTAATTGCTATGACCCTAGAGCCCAAATAAATGACATACATGAACAATCTTGCAATATTGCATCATGCAATATTGCATCTTGCTGTTCATCATTGGCGTCGCCACGGATGTTGGCTAGGGCTGGGGACGAGATGGTTATTTGGCCGATATCTTGTTCATATAACGACGCAAAGTTAAATTCCACAAAGTTTGGAGTGGGGGCGCGTCCGCCCATCCCCGCTGTGGCGACGGCCGCGCTTCGCCACAGCGCATCACACGCCACAGCGCTGTGCGTCAGCTGGGTAGCCGCTGAGCCGCTCTTGCACGGTTACAGACAGGCCACAGCGATCATTTCGCCGCAGTTCGTTGTTCCATCGTCGCGTCAACCTGTGCTATCGCTGTCGTGTTGTCGTTTTGACGGATCGGATTGTAGCTTTATGAGGCACTCAGCAGCTGAAGCCATATGGCGTCGCCTGCCTCTCACCCTGGTGGGAAGAGCCGGCATCGCCGGGAATCGAACCCAGTATCTCTGGCGTGCCAGACGCTTAGTTCACGCTCACTGAGCTACCGACGCCCACTTGTCGTCTTGATGTGTGTCTTCATGTGTAGAATGTGCTCTGCTATAATGTATGATGCATTGTGGGTATAATGTGCCCCGCGACTATTTGACAGGACTGCCAGGCTATTTGTAGCGCCTACATTGTCAAAGAGTTTCAGTTCATCACGAAATGCTGATAACATAAGAAACATGATAAAAGGATGGCTGGCACATGATGTGGTCTGATAGAAAACATGACCGTATAGTGCAGTGTGTGCAGGTAATTGTCAGCGTTGTAACGTTGCATCCTCTTACAGATGCGGATCACCAGCCCAAGCTACGTGGTAGACGAGCAGTTCGATCTACCGATTCTGGTGGCTCTCAGTCTTGGGCTATGGTACGTTCGCATCCAACCTTTTCAAGACAGTCGGTTTGCTGTAGTTAGTTATTTTAGTTTTAGGGCTCATCAACGTCATTGGTCAAATGGTGCCCATGCTGTTGTATGACAAAGGCCTTATGCTACTTCATGTTACATTTATTGTGGTACATTAGCATGAAAATGAAGGAAGTATATAGATAATGTGATAGGTTAATGGTATGGCATGAGCATGGTGTTGACAGAGGAATAGGATGCACATGCCATAAAGCATTGTGTAATACAACACAGTAAAGGATATATTAGTAGCAAAAGTCAGGTTAAGCCGGCACTGGTGTGCTATGCAATGCACAGAATATGAGCCGGTCCTCCCTATTTTTTATATCGGTACTAAGCTAAACATTTGGAAAATTTAGATGAAGGTCGTCATTTTTGTTGTGAAGTATTTTGAGAAGACCTTAAGTTTTCAAGGTGTGGTCGCATATAGCTTAGCTTATGCGCCCAGGTTGCAGCTACGTGTCGTATTCAAGGTGCATATTAACTTACGCTTGCCATTCACATATGACCTGACGCATCTTTCAGCTATATATGCTGTTTTATTTCAGTTATCTCCTAATGGGTGCTGCAATTTTCCAGCAAGTAGAGAAAGATTGGAACTTCCTCGAAACCCTGTATTTTGTGGTGATCTCCATGTTCACGATTGGCTTCGGAGACTACGTGATTGAGGTAAGACTCATTTACCTCTAAATGCAATTCCGATAAACCTAATGAATGTGGCGCATGCACTTGTTTTCATTCCCACCCAGTTGTATTCCACGTGGAACTTACAAATATTAGCTTTCATAAACCAGGCGATATAACTTGCATTTCACCGCACGGTTGCAAGCACGTCACGAAGCTCAATGTCTAGTGCGCCCAAGCCTTGAACATCGTCAGCCCAGTTCTACATCGACTATGACAATTGAGGGCACGGATCGCAAAACACAGTCCACGATGCCAGCGCTGGCGGCAACAAATTAAGGCACGTCTCTGTAATTAACTGAGCTTCGTCCACAAAGGTCACACTTAGGCGAATCAAGCTGTCACCAACGGTTCTAGTGCAGTGATCGCGCCAATGAATGTCGGCAGAAGACCGGGCTTATTCAACTGGAGTTCTTCTTCCGACACCTCCTTTGGGAGAGTCCGGACCGTATTTCAGCCTTGCCCACCCCGCACGTCGGCCCCTCTTCACCCAGCGAGTCCTGGGCATGGACGTGCGCGAGTCATTTGGCGAATGGCCAGAACGCGTGACCAAGGGACTGCTGCATTAATAACAAGGAGCACCGGTGCGACCGAAAGAAAAACCGCACGGGCACGACACGGGCGGGGTGGTTGGCGTACAGTACCGCGCCGCTGGCCACAGCCCCGTGACACGGGCATGGTGGTTATCGTACAGCACCGTGCCGTCGGCCACAGCCCCGTGACACGGGCGGGGTGGTTGGCGTACAGTACCGCGCCGCTGGCCACAGCCCCGTGACACGGGCATGGTGGTTATCGTACAGTACCGCGCCGCTGGCCACAGCCCCGTGACACGGGCATGGTGGTTATCGTACAGCACCGCGCCGCTGGCCACAGCCCCGTGACACGGGCAGGGTGGTTATCGTACAGCACCGTGCCGTCGGCCACAGCCTTGTGACACGGGCGTGGTGGTTATCGTACAGTACCGCGCCGTCGGCCACAGCCCCGTGACACGGGCATGGTGGTTATCGTACAGTACCGCGCCGCTGGCCACAGCCCCGTGACACGGGCAGGGTGGTTATCGTACAGTACCGCGCCGCTGGCCACAGCCCCGTGACACGGGCAGGGTGGTTATCGTACAGCACCGCGCCGTCGGCCACAGCCCCGTGACACGGGCAGGGTGGTTATCGTACAGTACCGCGCCGCTGGCCACAGCCCCGTGACACGGGCATGGTGGTTATCGTACAGCACCGCGCCGCTGGCCACAGCCCCGTGACACGGGCATGGTGGTTATCGTACAGCACCGCGCCGCTGGCCACAGCCTTGTGACACGGGCAGGGTGGTTATCGTACAGTACCGCGCCGTTGGCCACAGCCTTGTGACACGGGCAGGGTGGTTATCGTACAGCACCGCGCCGCTGGCCACAGCCCTTGTGACACGGGCAGGGTGGTTATCGTACAGCACCGCGCCGTCGGCCACAGCCCCGTGACACGGGCAGGGTGGTTATCGTACAGCACCGTGCCGTTGGCCACAGCCCCGTGACACGGGCAGGGTGGTTATCGTACAGCACCGCGCCGCTGGCCACAGCCTTGTGACACGGGCAGGGTGGTTATCGTACAGCACCGTGCCGTCGGCCACAGCCTTGTGACACGGGCATGGTGGTTATCGTACAGCACCGCGCCGCTGGCCACAGCCCCGTGACACGGGCAGGGTGGTTATCGTACAGCACCGCGCCGTCGGCCACAGTACAGTTCCGCGCCGTCGGCCACAGCCCCGTGACACGGGCAGGGTGGTTATCGTACAGTACCGCGCCGTTGGCCACAGCCCCGTGACACGGGCAGGGTGGTTATCGTACAGCACCGCGCCGTCGGCCACAGTACAGTTCCGCGCCGCTGGCCACAGCCTCGTGACAGGCGGGCAGTCAGTTAGTTAGTTATGGGCTCTACGACGCGTTGGCTACTGGGTCATAGGGCGTCGTCAATCTCTCTCGCCGATGGATCACCAAGCTGGCCACCAGGCTCGCAGTACACAGCACCCGCGGTGTGGGGTGTTGGGCCAGGCCTCTCAGCACCGACTGGAGGCGCCGTGGCCGCCAGGAGCCGACCCGGCGCGGCCGCATCCATCGCTGCCCTGGTCGGCATCGGCGCGGCCGCATCCATCGCCGCCCGGGTCGGCATCGGCGCGGCCGCATCCATCGCCGCCCGGGTCGGCATCGGCGCGGCCGCATCCATCGCCGCCCGGGTCGGCATCGGCGCGACGTTGGCGTCGCGCGACCTGTCACGCCATCGGCGCGGCCGGGTGCGGCCATCGCAGCGTGACGACCGTCACGTCCGCACCCGGTCAGGGAACAGCGCCCGTCGGAAATGACTGCCGACCGCGGGTCACGCCAGCCACGGCGGCCTCGCCGGCGCCGCCGGCGCCGACGTGCCGCAGTGTCTTTCGTTGCCGCCCAGCAGCATTGTTCAAGTAACGATTGCCGGGCAGAAATAGACTCAGAATTGTTTGGTCTGTTATCGCGTGCAGGCGGAAGTTGCATCATCCTGACATTAGTTGTTTTTGCTCAGCCGCAAGATAACAGTTTTGTGAACGCGTGTGCATCAGTGATGCGCTCGCGTGATCGAAAACTGCGCAATGATTAATTAACACGACAAAATGAGATTGATGCTTCCATTACGCCATTGAATGCAATCGGAAATACTTGCACTGGACCGGTTGTTTGGGCTCACCTCATAGGGTAATAACACACCACACGATAGTAAATCTCTTCGGCTTTTGGCTGATAATGATTGCTCAGGTGGAGCTGCTTTGGCTAATTAGTGAGTACAAGTGGCCAATCACTGACGAGTGCATCTTAGGTACACGTGTGCCTTCGTGGCGCCGTGCATCTTTACGTTCCGCTGTACTTGAACAAAGACCGCGGCAGTTCATGATGACACCATAGTTGACCTCGACACAATGGCACTGTATCGATCGAAAACAAGTACAGGGAGGTTTACAGTCGATGGTCAGTAGTGAGGAAGTGAGCAGGCCGTCGTTAGGGGTGAGCGTCAAGACACGAACACGTCGCTGGTGGCGTGCAGCCGCTCACTGTCGCCGACCGTGCAACATTTGCCGACCCGTTCTGCACCACCCAGCTAAAATACAGCCCAGGCGCCTCCGTCGAGCTTCTGGTATATGTATGACGTGTCGCCTGCCGTCACGCCTATGAGCCATCATGCTTCACCTCGATAGAATGTGTGTTGAGACTGGTCGAGCACTTCTTGAAAGCTGTTGGCGTTAGTATGTTACTCCGCGGTTGGGTCCTCCGTCTGGTTTGACAATACGGCTCTTGTCACACAACACACACACCGACGACACACACACACACACACACACACACATATATATATATATATATATATATATATATATATATATATATATATATATATATATATATATATATATATATATATATATATATATATATATATATATATATATATATATATATATATATATATATATATATATATATATATATATATATATATATATATATATATATATATATATATATATATATATATATATATACATGTATATATATATATATATATATATATATATATATATATATATATTTGTGTGTGTACGTATATAAATGCTTATATCCATATATGTATATGCATGTATATTGTGTAGTATCTGCAGTCACTTTTCGTTCATACCATACCCGGCTGAAGCATCCACAGGACCCAGTGTCGCATGCAGTGGTACGGACAGGACGGCTGCGGTGCAGTCAGTAACGTGCCTACTGTGTATTTCAGGACCCGATCACCATGGCTGCATCGATGGCCTACTTCGTGTTCGGGCTGTCTCTCACCTCCATGTGCATCAACATAGTCAAGGTGATAATAGTTCCGAAACCAAGCAGTTCTAAAATAGCTCTAAAAACACATTCAGGTGGATATTTGACATTGGAAAGAATTGATGAAGCAATACAAAACGTGCGTTCATCGCCATCGCCAGTTTTCAAGGATTCTCCTAGTTCTCAGAGGGCCTCGATCCCTCGGATTCCCGTCCCAAAGCTCAGGAACATCCCAGTCCCAGTGGCGTCGCCACGAAATCCTTCCAGGGGGGGGGGGCAAGGTTGAAAGGTGATAAAGGATATCCTGTTCCCCGAATGGGGGCCTCCATTGTGTTAGGGCCTCCTATTGTTTGTTAGGCTCTTAGTATGGTTCTGGAGTGGGAAACATGATTTCATATTGATGTCCTGTTTGTTCTTGGCATGGTGCATCATTTACGCAAAACGCAAAAGCAATAAGCATTTTTTTCGCTGATAACTGAGCCATACCTGGGTATGAATACGTAATATGTGAATACATACCTAAATGTCAAAACAAACCAATGTCTTAATGCTTTCTCGACCGGAAGAATCTTCCCGCTGGCCTCTAGATTGCAGCGAGCTGGCGGGGCTGGTGCTAAGCATATCTTAAGGTTATCTCCCATTGATCAACCCACTTTTTTGTTCTCCACTTTTATGTCCACCTCTGCTTTTTAAAAGCCCGAGCCCCTCCATGGGCTTAGAGTCTCTTTACGTAGCACCGGGAACCCTCCGCTTCGGCCCGGATCGTCTCCGTAGTTCGGGGGTCTCTTTATTGGCTTGGGCCCGCTGTCAGCTCTGAGCCCATCTGCATCAGCGTGAGCCAAAGCCGACGCAGTGACCCCGCACGTCCGGCCAGGGGATCCCATCCGTTGGCTCAGCGACCCTCGTTCATGGCTCAGGACACTCTCCGTCCGATCGGAGTACCCTCTTCAAATGCTTGGGCCTCCTCTACCATGCAAGGGTCCCCATCGGTCTATCATTTCGGTCCCCATCGGCCCAGGAGCCTTTACCGGCTCTGGGCCCTCTCCGACGGCCCATAATTATTATGCAGCTAGGGGTCCTCTCCGTCGGTGCAGCGATCCAGGGCCCCCTCTGACAGGCCGGAGGCTCTCTTTCAACAGCTTGGGGCACCTCCATCAGGCCAGGGGGTCCCTGTACGGCTTGGGTCCCATCCGTCGTCCCAAGGGCTCTTTCTGACAGCCCGAGGTCCTCCTCGGTAACTGGGGCTCCGTCGTCCAGGGGCCCTCTTTGACGACTAATGGCCTTTTCCGGAGGAACGGAGACCTGTTTTCAAACGCGTGTACCCTGTCCTTCAGGTCAGGGGCTCTTTCTCGCCTTGAGCTCCGTTGACAGCCCAGGAGCCCTTCAAATTGGCACGGACCCTCTCCGTCAGCCCAAGGCACCTTCCAACTATCCAGAGCCCTCTCCATCGATCTAGAAGCCCTTCACGTTAGTCCAGTCAAGGGCCCTCAACATCTTCCTCAGACGGTCTGTTGTACATCACACTGTGGAAGCACCTTAAGTATTTACAGAGTTACATATGTCATGTCATCCTTTCCGAGTAGTCAGACGGACGGCACCTCGGTGATGGACCCTGCCACGCAACTGTGCGAACGTCGCGTGAATTATGCACGCCGCCCCAGCCCCACCAGCACATCCCACTGACGCCGTGTTTGCCCGCCCGCTCCAGCAACGGTTCTCGGCCATCTTCACGTCTGTCGGCACCAAGATCTCCAACACGATTCGCAGCAGCTCGCGCTCTCTGAGCCCGCGGCGGATCGAGGTGGCGCCCGTGCACGGAGAAAAGGCGGACGCCAAGGTCGTCGCCTGGCCACCGAAGGAGGCCTTCATCGGTCCTTGAGGTGGCGTCGGTCGTCGCCCCCGACTTCCAGAAGCCGGCGGCCACTAGTCCGGTCGCCGATGCGTGGCCACAACACCCACTGTCTTACAATAGTGGGCCGCTGTGGTCGGATTGCGGTGCGTAACAGTAGCTTTGTTTCCATGGCAGGTTTGAATTGGGATTGGATTTCCACAATTAATCGAATCCGGATTACAAGGAGCGTTTCCATGACCATCCGCGGGGTAATCAGGATTACATGTAGGATTTCCGAAACTAGATTTGGTGGGAAATCCCGGATTTGCTGACAGTTGCGGCGCACGTGCGACATTTCCCTTCAATACCCAAAAACGTATGCCACATCGGCGTGGGCTGCGTCGTTGCATGAGAGACTCGAAGAGGGCTCGCTGTTATTTGCGAATGTATTGGATTGAACAAGCAAATGGCAGATATACAAGTTGCATGCAGTAGTCGATTCGCCATGGATCGTGAGGCAGACGCCGCTCCTGGAGTTCCCTTGCTGTTAACTGTGCTGGCGACGACAGGGGAAGCAGGAAAAGGACGCGGAGTGAATGCTACCATATGCTTCCAACTCCTGGGAAATCCGGATTTCCTCAGGAAATCTTCTTTCTAAGCCGGATTCGGAAATCCAATCCAGTTAGCTGACGAAGGCGTTATGACTTCGGAAATCTGGATTGGTAAGGAAATCCGGATTTGCTAGTGTCATGGAAACGGGGCTAGTGTCTGAACGGCGCGGGCGGACGGATCGGACAGCTGCTCGGGACTGCACGGCTCGTGTTAGTCGAGAGCGCCTGCAGATGGCAGCCGCGTGGGCCGGCAGCACAGTGCCGCAGCACAGTGACGCGCGGCCAGCCGCGATGGTCGAACACCGTGCATTGAGGTCAGTCTAGGCGTACGAGTATGTCGTTGATTATGGCAGCAGAAAGCCATGCTTATTGGTTGTTACGGACGGCTATTATTGACAACTCGCTGTCGTATTTCGCTCAGTACTGCGTAGTCGAGAGCCTAGTTTGTGCGTGACGCTATACCATGGGTGTCACCGTAAGAATGGAATTGGGAATTGAAGGGGAAAATAGCTTTTTGATGGCGGAAGCTCCCTGGAAAACCATTTTTGACCAGTGTGCGACCATGTAGGGTAAGGTTCTGTTTGATATGTGCTCCCAATGGTTAAGCTTCGGTTTGATTGAGGGGGGGATTAATGATTGAGGGGACAGTGCCCCCTAGCGTATACAAAATTATATCCCTGTGAAATATGTACATATCGTCCTTCTCATGGATATCATATTATTTGCCTGCATTGCCATTATACAATTCGACCACTGCTAGTAAACTAAACCTGTTGCATTCGCCGCGGGCGATGCGATTCATCAGGGAACAGACCCGTTGAACATCAGCATATATATATTTTGAATACTTTCCACGGCATACGCTCACTTTTAATTTGGTGTTCAAATACCATTGCAAAAACCCTTTCAAAATTACGGAGGTCAACGTTGAAAACATTTCTCCTTTTACAACACTACTGCTGATGGGTAAATTGGAAAGTTGGGTCAACGCAATCTTTGCAACAGATTTCATCCCAATGCGGTCTGCTAAAACAGTTCCTGATCCGGAACTGCTTTAGCCCTGACCAGGACAGGGACGAATTGATGCAACACCACTATGATTATTTTACGGTCATGAAAGATGTCACGCATTATGGTGCCGCCGCTTAGCCAAGGTAATAAGGACATCTACTGCCACCTTTATGTTATGAAAATGTGGTTGGGTCAGGTCACTAAGCTGTGGTGTGTTCAGAGAAAACACGACAGGTCGTTTTTCGCTGAAATCGGGAATCATCGGCAATTACCTAACTTATTGCTCCCAAATGGTCAGTGTTGGATGTGGTAGGTTGATGAGAAAATCAGCTAACCTGCTTGCATAAGTCATTGGTCTTTCCCAGTTCATTTCAGGTTATTGATCTTTCCCAGTTCATTCGAGGTTATTGATCCAACTTCAACTCAGATGACGTTTTCCGGTTCTGAGCGGATATGGTGTTAATTTTGACGCTGAAGCTTAATTTGGCGTCCATTTGTACCTACCGATACGAGAATATAGTGCTTAGATCATCGTTTCGGAAGCTTCTATATTTACGCCACCACTTTGACCTGATGTGACCCTTAACCTATGGGTTGAAACGTGAAAACATTTCGCGCATTATTGGTGTTCCAAAATACTGAAGAAAAATACGTTGTACAGTTTAAGTGAGTGCTGGTTATTTATGTTGCAAGAAACTGTTAGTCGTAAAAATCCTCGATTGTTGCTTAAAAATTGTTAATGAAACTGACCTTAGACGTCAGTCCCTGTCCCGAAGCATATAAATTGCGTATCAGTCGCAAGATCTTATCATGTGCAACACAGTTTTGTTCATGCTGCAGCACTCTCCGCTTGGAAGCGCTAGGGGCCACAATAACACCCCCCCCCCCCCCACCCCCACCTGCACTGGGAAGGTGGCGAAAGACCTCGCGCAGGAGAGGAATTCTACGTATCTAATTCTTCACTTCTACGACAATAGTCCATTCATGCATCACTAAGTGCTTCTTAGCCACTTCATGACTGAAGTATTCCTCCTCCGTCTCTGAACGGCTTGTGCTAGACCTTAACAATTTCACTGTACCATTTTATACGTCGCAGGTTTGAAATTATGTTGTTGTTAGAACCTGCTCCGGAGACAGCCTTAGCAAGGTGTGTTTTTCAAAGCCTTTGTAGATTCAGAAGCGACGTGCATGTCATGTCGTACTATGACGCACGCTGCATAGCAATGGCTGCTACTTTACGGAGCTTATGTGCTGGCTATGATTGGCCGATACTGAACTCTTTTGAGTCGGTAACACCTATTTGGCGATTCACTGGCGCAGTGTGAGCTAAAACGTGTGAACACGATTTCACCTTTGAACTTAATATTTCCAGGCCAAGTTTCACTGGCCGACAAGTCATAGCGCGTGACCCATATTCCTACCTTGCTGCTACTGTTAAGTCCGCTTTCTTACCCACGAACAACTGCTCCGTACAACCTGGGTTTATAGATTTATGATTCAAAGGTCGATCGAGAGGAGTATTATTTGGGAAGCGCACACCGTGTTTGTGCGAGATATTTTCGCTCAATGTAACCATTTTTATTAGCGTTGGCGAATCCGCGGGAGGCCAAGTGACCATAGTAATAAACATACCTCCGCAGCGGCCCAATCTAGGGGGAAACGTGACTATTTCACGACTTTCTTCAGTTTGAACCACACTTGTCTGAGAAACAAAGGGTAACTCACAGTTATTCTAGTACATTCCAAATTCACATTTTTTTCCGCACCAGGTAAGATTTCTGGCCTGACCCAAACACCCGATCCACCTCATGGCCTTTTACCAATCCCCCACATCCAAAATGAGGGAGGGTATTCGCCTTTCTTTATCAATGATGCTTCAATGTAATTGAATACCAAAATGAGTAATTCAAACGGTCCAATTAGCATGTTGGCATTATGTACTGATGTAACATATTTACGACAAAGATTGATACTTAATTTCTAAATGATGATGAATTGTTTTGACACTGCAGGTCTGTTGCGTTTCATCCCGTGTATTCAGTGGATTGAGCACATTTTGTAGGATTGTGGATTGTGCATTGTGGCATTGCAGCACAGCAGAGCAGCATTGGTGGTTTCCTGATCAAACTATTGTGCCCATGGATAATTCTCACGATGTACATCCGGCAACGTTGATGCTATTGATATTAGCATGCAAGGTACACTCTACAATAAATCAGGAGCGTTCCGTGTTTCATGCGTTCGGTGTGGTTCAGAGAATAATGCAAGCATCGTCATCGCCAATTGTCAACAAGGACGATCTGGGTTTTACCATCATGCCATCTGTTACCGGCGTGTGTGAAACGTACACTTGTTAGATGTCAGCAAACAAGTGATAAATTAATGCAACAACTCTTCCAACTAAACATACACTTGTTTCGCTTAAAGGGAGCGTTGTGTCTGTTTTCAAAACAGTTCAGTTAATGTCTGAAAGCGATATTTCAAGGCATAAACTCAGTGATCAACCAATATTGCTAAAAACGGCTTCAATGTCCTAAACTATTTTGTTTACAGTTTATCTGCTTGATAAGCAGTTTTGAGCCCAAAATAGTGGTGGCCGTGATTTTCCTAACTTATTCAAACTAAGCCCACGCAATCATTACATGTTTAGAAGTGTGCGAAGCATAATGAAAAGATTGCTTCCCGTCTCTTCCATCTTCCCGATTCATATCGGCTCCCAAATAAGTCTCAAATAACTTGTGGGCATTTTGTGCAGTGGCTCTCGAGCTGTTTCCACCAGCCCCGGTCACCAGTCGAAGCTGCCTTTTTAGCCATCTGATGCAATAATTATAGTTAGAATAGGTACAAAGTAGGAATTTTACTAAGGTAAAATGCTCGACATGTCAGAAGCTAAATTGAAATGCAAAAAGAACCGAAGACAACAGATCACGGGACGAAAATACCACATTGTTACCACCATTGTTCTTGCATCTTCTTCCAAACGAGAAGGAAAAAGTTGTTGGAATCGCTAAGATGGTGTCTTCGAGGCCGCCGCAAGCTTAAATAAGGCGCCCTTGTTCCAACTAAGAGGGAAGAATATTCCTCAAACAGAAAGCTGACCTAAATGCTCCCTCCTCCCCTCCCCTCCCCTCCCCAGGGTACCGGACTATTGGCACTCGGTATGGCGAACATACGTGATGACAACGGTTGACTCCTACCACAACAAAAGCATCCCACGGGTAATCTGAAGAAGGCACGGAGGACGAAGACACATGACATGCAGTGCGAACTGAAATCAAAAGCGAGACGTCACCGGCTGAGATTTTGCCGCATGGACGAGACAGGCGCGCATCCTGATGGTGATAGCGGAGCAACGCCGGGCACACGAAGACCAACAGCCGTCGGCACACCTTGTGCTACTCATCTCAATCACAAGCACGTTTCACTGATCACTCGCCACTCCTTGTTCTTATTCGGCAATCTCCTCAATATCTGCAATATCCTCCTTATTCGGCAATAACCCAGGCGCAAGCGCACGACCCAGATATTGTTAACCGTCCCTCCAATGACATTTTCCGTCCGCGCGCGGAGCTCGTGCATCCCACGCTTGCTCGCTGAAACGCCTGAGGGCACGGTGGGATCAGTCCTCGCAGATCTGATTTTCAGATTCGCAGATCTGACGTTCACCTTTAACCCCTTCGGAGTGAATTGTCAGCTAGCTCTCTCGTTTCCGGAGAGACGTTCGGAAGCGCTATGATAGTATTTGGAGTAGTTTAAAACCGAAGGTTCGTGAGCAGGTGTTCGTATTGCGTACCATTGTTATCGTTTTTTTTGTGTAATGGGTTTCCTAAGATTCGCCAGGGGAAGCAGGCCACTGCGAGCATTATCCCGCAGCGAATGTGATCAAGCACGCTAGTCAAGAAAGAACCCGCAGGGGTCCCGTACCGCTCCCTCGTCCGTCGCTCACCAGGCAGCGGGCAGCCCGAAAAGAGGAATTTGTATCAAAGGGTTTGTGTCGCACAATGCTCGTAATGCCCGCAGCGTTGAAGGCTTGTAAGCTGTAAGCATGTATGCTTTTGCTGGAAAAGGTGCATGAAGACAAAGGCTCGTAAGCACAAGGTTCGTGAACTGTGGCACGGATGTTTAGATGCGGGTTCACGGGTGTCACCAAGGGCTTTATCGAGGGAGTAGTGGAGCTGTCAAGACATGTAGGGGAAGTCGAGGTAAGATGAGCGAATTCTTATTTGAGATGGCCTTGAAAGCATGTGGCGAGACAGACTGAATTTTATCGGCACAACGGCAAATGAATGCCCTAAACCAGCACCGCACAAAGTATACCAATGCGAGCCATCATTATCATTCACTCATTATCGCCTAAAAATCCACCAATTATCGTTAATGGTAGGGAGTCTACAAAAAGGTTAAAAACATGGTAGTTCTCCCACCCATGGGTGTAGCTACGGTTTTGAAATTGGATGGACAGTTTGGGCTGGATAGAGAGGTAAGCCCCTTCCCCCGCCCTCCCCCACCCCTCAATAAAAATATCCGGATTTCAGCCACTTCATTTTCAATGTCTAGTTTTCAGATTTACCATTGGTAAAATGATATTTTGGGGACAGAGAGTTCCGCCAAAATTATCAAGTTTCACTCCTTATAACTGCCTATAAACCTGAACACCTAGCTTTACGTCGTATGCATGGGTGTAGCGACGGTTTTGAAATGGGGGGGGGGGTGACAAATCAGGGACGCGGTATGTTTCGGCAAGATGGAGGGTAAGGAAGCCCCCCCCCCACACACACACACAAAAAAAAGTCGTCGGATTTCAGCCACTTCATTTTCAAAGTCTGGTTTTCAGATTTACCATTGTTAAAAATGATATTTTGGAGGACAAAAAGTTTCTCCATAATTAGCAATGTTCACTCCTTATCACTGCCTATGAACACCTAGCTATATATCGTATGTGCTGGGCCCGATTTCACAATCACCATAAAACAATGCTGTAATTGCGTTAAACGTTGTTCTCTTGTAGCAGAAGACAATAGATTTGACGATGGTTTTGACGTAATAAATATGGATATACACCAGTGGCGTACCGAAGGTGGGGGGCATTGGGGACAGTTGCTCCCCGTGAGTGGTTGGGGCCTCAAGAATCGCGCTGGGGTTCTGAAATATTGCGCCAGGCTCCCGCTGGGGCCCCAAAAAATCGCACCGTAGCCCATAAAAATCGTATTGGGTGCCAAAAATGTCGCGCATGGGTCCATAAAATGACGCTGAGGGCCCCAAAAATCGCACCGTGGCTCGTAAAATCACATTGAGGGCCCAAAAAAGTCGCGCTGTGGTCCCTGAAAATTACACTGAGACCCCAAAAATTGCACCAAGGTCAATGAAAGTCACATTGGAGGCCCTAAATAATGAGACCGGGCTCCTGAAAATACCGCTGGTGCCCAGACAATTCGCGCCGTGACTCAGAAAAGTCGCGACGGGGCGCCTAAAATATCACTGGCGAAAAAGAAGTCTTGCCGGGACCACTGAGAATGACGCTGGGGCACAAAAGACGGGCTAGGTCATTGAAAATCGCGCTGGGCCCCCACAAGTCGGAACGTGCCCCTGAAAACCAAGCAACAGGCCTCAAAAGTTCGCACCTTGGCCCCTGAAAATCACGCTGATAAACCAAAAAAAAAAATCATGGTGGTATCCTTGAAAATCAGGATGGCTACAAAACAACTGACTGGACCCCTGAAAATCACGCTGAGGGCCCAAAATAGCAGGCCGGGACCCTTGAAAATTGTGCTGTCGCTCCCAAAACATCGGCCAGGTGTCCCTGAAAATCACGCTCGACACCGACCAAACCACACTAAAAAATCACAATGGGACTCAATCGAATCGACCCGAGCACCGGAATATTCAGAACAGGTCTCGAAAGAAAGTTCTTCGAAAGGTCTTTCTACTCCATCGGCTGAAAAAACCGTTGAGCAACCGCAGTGGCTTACCGAAGAGGAAAATTCACCCTCCCTCCTGAACGGGTGGGCTCCCAAGAATCGCGCCGGGGTCCCAAAAAATCGCCTTGAGGCCCCATACATTCGCATCGAGGGCTCTAAAGAAATGCATTGGGCACAAAGAAATCTCACGCCGAGCCCGAAAATTTGCACTGGGGCACGCGAAAATCGCGCTGGGTCCCGCAAAGTTCAACGTTCCCAGTGAACTCGCGCCGAGCCCCCGAATATCGCACCTGGGACCCAAAATTGTCATCGGTAGTCCAAAAAAGCTGGTCGGGGGCTCGGCGCGAGGGTATCAAAAATTCGCCTCGGGGGCCCCAAAAATTGGCGTCAATGACCCCAAATAAGCACGGCTTCGCCCACCAGAATTGCATCGGAACTCGAATAATATCAAGACGGAGATCCCAGAATAAGGAAGGATTCCGAAAAATAAATGTCCGAGCCAGAAAAATCGCTCTGGAGCCCCAAACATACCATCAGATTCCTTTAAAAAATCTGACACGGCCCCGAAAAAAAAACTATCGGAGCTCGAAAAACCGGGGCGGGACACAAAAATATGGCGCCGAGGACCGCAAATATCAGGCGGGAACTCCGACTTTAAAACACACAGAAGTCACCAAAAGCGCGTCGAGCTCCCCAAAAAAACTGGCGTCGGATCCACCCGGAAACACACACCTGAGCCCGAAAAGTCGCACAGGGACCCAGAGGAATTATATCGGAGCTTCCAAAATCATGTTGGGGTCCCACAAATGTGCCCTGATAAAAAACGGCAGGGCCTTAAAACCTGCGTTGCAGCTCTAAATAAACACACTGGGAGCTCTAAGAAAACATAACAGAGGCACTCAAAGCACATCGGAGCAATGAGACCGAATGGAGACTTCAAAAACCGGCTGGGTCCCTCAAAAAGCGACATGGTCCTGAAAAAAATGAAAAAAAGACCGGGCACTAAATAAACACATCGGGGTCTTCGTAAATGCGCCGGTTCCTGAAAAATACCGTCGGTGCGAAATAAAAAAAGCAACAAAACTGTTTAAAAAAAAGTCGGGTCTCAAAAATGTGCTCGGCCCCTAACAAAAATTGGATGGAGCCCTAAAATATATCCGTAGACGAAGAAAAACGCAACGGTTTCGAAAAATAACACCTCGCTGGGGCCTCGGTTCGATAGCCAATCTGGGAGCGTATTTGACCAAAGAGAGGAGGTGCATCAAGACTCAGCGTGTATCCGGATGTATTAACCACCAGAAACCACCAAATATGGCACAAGACTATCATGTGGCAGCAATTAGCAAAACGTAGGCGGCCTGGCAGAAACTGGAAAATTACGCGGAGTGTGGCGAATGTGCCGAATGGGCATTCGCGCATTGTTCGTACACGTGCACGAACGTTGGCGTTTTGGCGACCGGGCGTTATTAACTGGAATGTGCAAAATTTGAAAGTTTTATATTTATTTAATTGTACAGGTGTTTTAATTGCGCAGGTGTAATTTCAGCAGCGTGGAGTCACTTGTCAAAGGATACCAAAGGAAAAACATTCGAACTGGATGGCGAGTTGGGTTGAAATTAGGTAATGGTAATGGTAATGGTAATGTATTTCGGAACCTCCCGAGTAGGGTTTTTCAGTTTCCGTCACAGAAGTGCACTAATGTGCAGCACAAACCATCATCACGAGCATACACGATAACAACGAGTGGCATCACAGTGCTGATGTAAGCGATGTTCCGGAGGCCGGAGGTTAGAGCCCGGACATGCGCAGCATGGCCGAAAGTCTCCGTTTGAAAACATTGTAGCCACCTGAGTTCCTCACATCTGGAGGCAGATTGTTCCACGTCCGGCAAGCTCTCGGTATGAAGGAGCGGCGAGCGAATTCTGTGCGGCATCGTGGTACCTGGAGTTCACCGTTAGCCGTGGCCCTGGTGCTCCGTTGCGACACAGTTGAGCGACAGTTCAGTTGACCGCGAATGAGTTCTGGGCCAGTGAACTCGTTCATAATTTTGAAAACTGAGTGAGCATCTGCCTCGGATATGAAATCCTCGAATTTGAGCCATCCTAGTTCTTTCAACGTGGGCGACACATGATCCCGGTAGTGCAAGCCGGCGACAATCCTTGCACCAAAGTTGATGCATTTTTGAATGCGTCGTTTCTGGGCTCTGCTACAGCTTCCCCAGACAGACACACAGTATCTTATGTGGGGGAATACGAGTGCCTCAATTAGCACCCGTCTCGTAATGTGAGAAAACTTATGACGCAGTCTAGCGAGTCCAATGAGTATGCAGTTACACAGACGCACAACAGTAGATACATGCACATCCCAGGACAGGTGTGAGTCAATTTTCACGCCAAGTAATTTCACAGACTTCGTGGGTACTATTTCTAACTGGCCCAGACGAACAGATAATTTCACAGGTGTATGTCTAGAAGATTGGAGAACAACCATCTCAGTTTTGGAGGGATTTACTTTTAGTCGATTCTGGATGAACCAGTTAAAGGCAACTGACAGTGATTCATTCAATCGTTGGCTAATGGCTGTGATTTCGTTTCGCTTCCCGGAGTCGAGGAACTGGACATCATCGGCATACATAACAATCTTGCCGTGTGGGATATGTTGTGGGAGGTCATTGGAGAATATTAGGAACATAACCGGGCCCAAGATCGAGCCCTGCACCACACCATGTGTTACCGACAGAGGGCTAGAACCCTTCACTGTTTGCGAACGGCCCTCAAGCCACGCTCGGAACCATTCGGAGTTGACGCCGTACCATCCGAGCTTGTCCATGAGGCGACTATGCTCCACGCTGTCGAACGCCTTTGAGGTGTCAGCTGTAACCAGTGGAGTGATCTCGCCTTGGTCGATTTTGAGGGTAGCGTGGATGACCGTGTCTAGCAGAGCCATCTCGGTAGACAGGCCGGGCCGGAAACCGTACTGTTCTGGGCACAGTAGATGATGACGAGGTGACTCAGAAACGATGGTGGTAGATTGTGCCGCCGTTCACATGACAGTTAAATTGGTCACTAATTACTTTATTTAAAACAAAATTAAATGAGCCCCTTTGAAACATGGTGGTGGAAAGGCGGGGACATTTTTAACAATGGAGATAGGTGGGCCTACTCTAAATCGGCTTCCTCCCCTCCCCCCCCTCCTTAGCGCCAACCCAAGGTAAACCATTGACTTACACTAACCTTTCCCAAGTTTTCATGTTTTACGGGAACACATTTCGATGCAATGACAACCAGGGGCGGATAAAGGGTGTGGCATTGGGGGCATCCCCCCTCGCTCCGGCCGGGAAAAGACGCCCCTCTGAGAAGGTTTGAGTGTACCCGCTCGAATTTGTCAGCCAGAGGCTGCCACTCCAGGTACTTTCGCAGTGGTGCCTCCCCAAAGGAATGGCACCCCGCCAAACAAGTGCTCCCTTGACAATTCCTGGATCCACCCCTGATTACAACATTGTTCTCTCGCGGTTATGAACTCCGGCTGGTTATAAACTTGTGTGCATCTACGTGTGGCTTTTCTTGCAAATTTGACAACCTCCGTTCAACCATTAAGAGGAAAGCGGACAATTTGACAAGTTCTATATTTTATATGTCCGGAACAGCAATGTGGCAGCGTAAATTAAAAACCAGCGATGAGAGCGCCGTCCGAGCAGGTCATGACGGATTTCTTGGGGGAGCTCCTAGTCATATAGGATATGAGCATGGGTGTAACCACTGGGGGGAGGGGGCTGGGGAGCATGTCCCCCCCCCCCCCATTTCTGAAAGGTGGCGGTTTGTCCCGGCCCCTGTCAATGTGTATTGGCAGCCGGTGACGTCACCTGGGCGCAGATTTGGGTTCAGCCGGTTGTCACGACAACAAGAAACAGTACTTTTCGGACTGTACTCCTGACTAGCTAGTGTAGATAATACGTATAATTTATATGTCAAGTGAAAGCTTGTTTCATGGTATTTCGATAATCGTGGTAAGCTTTCATATGATCGTGTTATTTATTGTGTAAAATGGTGTTATTTATACCCATGTCACATCCATCGACACTATGTAACTTAAGCGCGGCCGAGTCGCTAGTGCTGGTAGCGCAGTTGGTAGCGCGTCGGTCTAATAATTCGGAGATTACGGGTTCGAGGCCCGGGGCGGACGCGATTTTTGTTGGTATTGACGGGGAATCCTTCTAATTAGCGGCGCTAGATTATGATTTTGCTTACATGGGACGAGCTTTTGCATAAAGGGCAGATATTCTGCTGAAGCACGCAGATATTCTGTAGGGCTAGGGTTCGGCCACCACAACTTGTGCTATGGTTGATCACTTTTCTATCCAACCAGCCATAGGAAGTACGGAACGCGTTCACGGCTTAGGACTGGGCGCAGGCCCCCAGACTCTCACTGGCATGGACAGCGTGGGGTCAGGGGCAGATGCAGAGGGCTTGTCCGCTGAATTGAATAATTTGAACCTTGACCCTACGGCAGTGCATGACAAATATTGAGCTAAAATTGACGTTTTCCCCACCCACCTGCACCCACCGGCCAAAATGCGTGGTGCCGTCCTGCTTGTTGAGGTGTGCATACGGGTGTTTATTTTTGAAAATTACTGGGGGGGGGGGGGGGGGGGGGGAATACATGAAGGCAATGAGCAGACCGAAATGGATTTGGGGGCCACACTCCATAAGGTCTCGTGTTAAAAGTTGAAATTATGGGGAAGCCAACATTTAGGGGGAACTTGCCCCCTCAGAAGGATGTAAAGCAACACCCCTGGGAGTGCATATGATCAGGGTAGGTGATTGGTTATCAAAACCAATCAATTGAATATGTTGCCGAACAGTGAAATGACTTGACCCGCACTGGGGTCAGTGATAGCGATGCCAGTTCTAAGCTCGGCTCCATGCCTCTCCAGAGACTATTCTCGGCGAGCACAAGTCGCCAGGACTCCGTAAGCCTTGCTTTGACAAGGACAGACCTCGATTATGTCCGGATCCTCGCGAAATACATGATGATAAATTGGTCTGTCGAGTTGAATTGGACTCTAACACATGGCGGAAACTTTCAATGAGCTTCGGATGTCTGTTGAGCTGGTCGGATTTTTGGGCATGGTGAACACAGAACGCTGCATTCATCTCTCTGGATTGGGGGAAGGACCACATAGGGTCCCATGTTAAAAGTTGAAAACATAGTGAGGCCACAGCCAACATTGGTGGTGGGGGGGGGGGGCAGCAGTGCATCCATTCCAAAGGCATACAATCTACTGCCCCTGGTTGCTGGCTTCGATACCAAACATTTTTTTTGACGGGATGGGTGCCGTGTTGCAAAGAAGAGAACGATAAATTTGCAGCATATATATTGAGTCAATCAATTTATATGAATGGATGAGTGTTAAAGGATTTTGAGAACAAGTGCACAAATATCATGCTGATGAATGTCAGTAAGTTGATGTGATCCATCAGTTCTGTCAGAAATGCTTTTTCTCATTTAGCAAGGAAAATAATACCATAAAGGAGCTTTGAGTGAGGTAATATGAAATGAAAAGTGTATAGTATTGCAGCTTAGTTTGAACACAAGATGTTACTCAAATTTTGTCTCCTTCAAGGAAAAAATAAGTCAGGTAGGTTAGGTTAGGTTTGGGTAAATATGCATAAGAAACCCCAAAGCCAATGTTTAGTTAAAACATGTGTTGCTGAGAGTGGTGAAATGTTAACCACATTCATCAACATTGCATTGGAAAAATAAATTGTAAGAATTCAAATATTACTTAAAAATCACAAATTCACCCTGCAAATAAGGACCTCGAAAAACCTGGTTAAGAGTGATATCCCACATTGCACCTCCAGTAATTATTCCCCAATTGTGATGCCATAGGCAAGCAATTACCAAACTGTGCACAAGTAATATGATAATTGATAAGAGACCAAAGCACATGCTAAGTTGGCATTAATCACCAGATTTGAGCAAAAACGGAAAGTTGACATCAATGGCATCAATGGCATGATAACAAAGTTGGCATTGCGTACGGCCTTAATTGACATAAATTGTTTGAGATGCATGTTCTCCATCAATACCAACCACGGCCGGATTTTTCTACGTTAATTCAAAGGCATGGTGCCTGTCGCTTCAAAGCCACTGACAAGGGTACAAACATAAACAATAAAAACTACCTTAATGCTTCAATTAATATGTATTACAAAGGGGAGAAAACAAATCGTGGGAAAAGCGCCATAATAGTGCTGAAATAAAAGCACCAAATTTAGTAGATTTATCGGTATAGTCCAAAACTGGAATCTAATTCAGCAGTATTCAAGAATAAAACGGCGCTTCTGGTATATGAAGTCACGTGGCTTAGGTTTTGTCTAGTTTAAACCAAATATACTAGATCTGCGGACTTTGGAGTACCTGTTGTCTCTAGTTATCTTGGTTTGTCCCTGTCAATTTTTTCCGTGTCGCCCCCAAGCCTCAGCTACCTGAGTATGATCGCTGTAAATTTATACTTAATCATTTATAAAGTGAAAATATATATGCAAGAGAATCACCAAAAATACTAGAAACCGATCAAGCCAATCAACGGGCTTCACAGGCTATCTGTCGCCACAAAATCTGCAAATGGTGAATCAGCAAACGTTAGAAATTTATCCTTGCAGGCCAATATTGAGTAACATGAACCTTGGCCATCTTGTGTTTTCGCCTCGGTGGAAAATTGTGCTTTGCCAGGCAACACATTTGCATTATCGCAAGGCTTTATTATAGTCTTAGGTTGCATTCCCCTGCGCATATACTGATATATCTTGAACAAACAAATATATTGATATATCTCTGGGTGCCCTTGGATATCTTCAAGATGTAGCGGAGTCATGGGCAGCTTTAAGCAAGTACGTCAAGTTAACGTCGTATTCGTGTTCAGCGACGTGTTCGCCAGGGGCGTATTTGTATTGGCATCGGCATTCAGCGACGGGTTTATGGTCGTTCGAATCAATTACCACAAATGCTTCTGCTTGCACTGAACACGCTGGAAGAAACTACATAGGTCTCACGTTACCACCTTAACGGTCAAGGTCCAACGCAAATCGGTTTATTCGGTTGCCTCCCATTTTTTTCGCTTTCACCCAAACCTGCCCAAATATTGTATCAAGCAATAGCCTGTGGTGAACCATCGTGTAACATTTCAAACCGGTACATGCCAAGGACAAACTTCTAGGTCAAAGGTTAGCTTCATTTATTCGATGGCGATATTGAAGCGATATCGACCGAACGCGAGGTTCGGTTGCTGTCTCTTCAATTTCCATCAAATGGGCAGAGGGGAAAAAAGCCAACGACACGCCGACGCACGTCGGTGACAGCTAAAGGGACACGGAAGACTAATGAGACAGCCAAAGGCTGAAAATGTCTTTTTCTTTCCAAGCTTGAAAAAAAAACTTCTTTTTTCTTAAGTCAATCGTATCAGTCCATTTCTGGGCTAGTTTACATTAGAAGATGGCATATTTTATATAGTGGCAGCGTCCTTATGAGACAGCTGCTGGCTGAAAAAAATATGCGGCACAGGTGGCGGCCTATGCTAAATTCTTATAGACGTCGGAGGTATGCCGGTGAGAAAGCAAGTGAGCTGTCTCATGCGGGACATTTGTGGCGCGTTGAACCTTATTGAATGGCCTTGCTGAACGAAGTAGAATCGGGTCCTGGGTAATGACGTCATGGAAGTTAAGGGCATCTGCTTACCCTTAATTAGCGCAATAATTCGTGAAACAAAAAAGCAAATAAACACGAAGACAATTTGTTTCACGCAACTCCCAACAGATATCAAAACGACTACCACTTTCTTTCATGGATCCGCAGGTACATATATAGTTATCTGTGATGTCATTTGGAGAACAAATTATACCTGGTGGTTTGAATGGTTTCCCCCAAGGCGATATATACCCCTTGAATGGTTTCCCCTTGAATGGTATGAAATTGAATCTCTTTGAATGGTATGAAATAGCCTCGGGTTTTCCATGATCTTTGTCCACCGATTGGTACGTTCATCAAGTCCTCGGTGCGAATAAAGACAATTCTGCGTTCTATTTTGCCCTTGAGGAACAACAAGTTGAAGCACGGAGGGCAGCTCTTGCGCGTAAAGGATATGTCCTTCGGTGCTGGAGGAAAGTGGAAACAATGGTGCAGACCGGTGCCCAATGATGATGTCCACGCATCACCAGGAGCAGGTAATTAATGTTTTTTGTGGTGATTCACTGGACAATTCCATGCAAGCAAGGAATTTATTTTCTTGTGCAGGCTATGCCTACTGACCAGGTTTACGTACCTAGGTAGGTAGGTAGGTGCCTACCTACCACAGGGTTCTGTCTATGCTTTGTAATCCTAAATGTGGACAAGAATTTGTGGAGTAATAAAATATGGAGAGGGTGCTTTTCTTTCAGCCTGCGACATCTGAATCTCTGCTTTTGCTATCCAGTGAGTCTTGAGCATTTTATTGCAGAGCTGTTAATTGTCGAACAATACCATTCAACCCCCAGATAAGAAGGATGAGATAATAATTTGCTGGAGATGATGATGTTCTGGGTGCCAAAAATCTAGCAATAATACATTTTTCATATTCTACCATGTCCACATTCCCAAGATACAAATTAGGTTCAACTTCTGGCAGCAGGCTGACTTTATTTGATGTGGATTTAGGTAATACATCTAGTTGTGTCACTGAAATTTTCAATGATGTAATGTCAATAGGTATTACAATTCCAATTATATCTATTCCTACTAAATCATAATCTTTGTGTGCTGCTGTAACCACAAAAGGTATTCTGTATTGTTATCACATCCTTCACAACTGCATCATTGTTATTTGTGGCCAATTGGAATTCAGCAAAATGTGGCCATCCATGACACCAAGACAAATATGTTTACAATTTTATATCAACTTGTATTTACCCTAAAGCCAGCCAAGACAACATGGTAAATTTGTGCTTGGAAGGTGTTTTTTTTTATTCTTGGACCTTATTTTTTTTCAGTGCAATAGTTGTGAAGGTGACCAAGATGATGGGACCATCCATTGTCTGTGCAAATGCTTGTTTTTCAGTTTGGAAGCAAAATAACACAAAAAGAAGCTTTGAGTCAGGTAACAGTAAAAACGTGAATGCTTAAAAAATATAAATAACAATTAAACATAACCTGACATCCCTTTGAATAAAAAAATCCAAGGAAGGAAACTGGAAAATTTCAAACAATGTTTTCTTCAAAGTACCCAACTTATAAAAACTTAACACAACCTAATGAAACCTAACATAATATGCTTTGAAAGAAAAACAGTTTCCAATTTTGTTTCGAGAATTTTGTTTATTTTTTTAAACACTTCCAGCTTATGAAACCAAAACTAACCTAACCAAACTAGTATTATTGCAGTTTAAGGTAACCACAAGACAAGTTTTGCACACATTCTACTTCATAAAACATACAAAGGGGTTAGTTTTCATTAAGTTAGGTTAGGTTAGGCTTTTGTTGTAAGTTATGCTTTTTGGAAAAATGGTCAATTTTAAAAAAATGTTGAAGTATTCTTTGTTCAAAAACAGTTTACACTGGGTTAGGTTAGATTTGGTTAGGTTTTTCGCTTTCAATTTTTTTTAAAGAAAAGAATTGTTTGCAAATTATCCATATTTAACAGATAATTTGTATTGCATGGAAGGTTAGGCTTGGTTAGGTTATGTTACATATTTTTTCTTTGTTTTGAATGTTACTTTGTATGCTATATTACAACAACTTTGTATGCTAATTACTTACTTACAACTTTGTATGCTATACTTTGTATGCTATTGCCGCCTCCACTGGCGGCCCCCAAAAATATTTTGTGGATTTGATGGTGACAAAACTCACGATTCGAAACATAAAAAGTGCTATTCTCCAATTTCTAGCTGAAATATGTATCAACTGCAATGAGGATCAAATATGCTTTTCAACACGGCGAAGCAAGCGTGTGAGGAACTTGTTTTATTAACCATATATGCAAAGAATTTGAGACAGCTCACAGGTTCGTCGGTGACAGCTTCGGCATTTTTTCACCCCTGCAAATGGGCGTCATTCGACGTGGCTTGTTATGCGGTATCAGAACGCTAAGCAATCGAATTATTTTTCAAGGGCAAAGGCCAAGCTGATCATCCGGTCCGCTCAGTTTTCTTTCGTTTTCGCTCAAACCCATCGAAATCTGGTATCAAGCAATAACCAGTGGTGAACACTCGAGTAACATTTCAAACCGGGACATATCAAGGTCAAATATTTCATTGAGTTCTTCGATGACCTCGCGTTTCGTCGCTATGGCTTCAATTTGCAGAAAATGGATGTCATTCGACGTCGCTTGTTGTGCGGTATCAGAAAGTTGATAAATCAAAATCATCTCGACTGGTCAAAATTCAAGCTGACGCCTTCGTTCGCCTCACATTTGTTATTGGTTTGCGCTCAAGCCTACTCAGATCCACTATCAAGCGATAGCCCTTGTTGAACCATCGAGTAACTTTTGAAACCGGGATATATCAAGGTCAAGCCTTAAGGTCAAAGGCTAGTTTGAATTTTCCGAAGTCCCCACGATTCGTCGCTATGGGTTCAATTTACATCAAGTGGGTGTCATTTGACGCGGCTTGTGCCGTGTTATTATCCTACCAAACCGAACTAATTTCAAAGGTCAAAGGTCAAACCGATTTTTTTGGTCGCTTCGTATTTTTTCGTCGCCCTAACCTACCCACGTCTGGTACCAAGTAATAGCCCGTGATGGAAATGCTTAAAAATAAAATAAAATGCGACATAACCTAGCCTAACAAAAAAATCCCAAAAATTAAATTAGACAAATGTCAAGCAACTTATTTTCTGAAAATTCTCAAAAAGAAAATAAGCCAGCCTAACCTAACCTAGCCTAAGCTGCTTTTGAAGAAGAATAAAATTTTGTTAGAAATCTTTTGTGAAAAATGTTAAGTGTGAAAACAAAACTTTTCGGTATTATTGTGCTTTAAGATGGGAACAAGAACAGTTTTTACACGCATTTGCCTCCATAAAGCAAACAAATGGGTTAGGTTTGGTTAGGCTAGGTTAGTTTATATTTTTTAAGTTTGATTTAAACAAAGAAAAATTAACAATTTTTTTCTTCATTTCCACAGAAAATAAGTGGTCCAATCATCTTAGTCACCTTCCTAAACATGGTGTTCTGAAGAAATTGTTTTTAAAACCTAATACTGCAAATTTACCCACTTTTGTCCGCAAAATGTCATTTTTAGCAATGGCAAATCTCAAAACCAGACATTGAAAAAGAAGTGGCTGAAATCCAAGGTTTTTTTGGGGGGACCTCTCTATCTTGTCGAAACTTACCGCGTCCCTGGTTTGTCCCCCCCAATTTAGAAACCGTGGTTACACACATGGATATAAGTGCTTGCTATGACAACGGCTGCATGCAAAAAGAGATTTGATCCTCCTATTCCTATTACACTCAATCATGGTACACACACCGGACACTCGACATCTTCGAAATTATTTCGCTATCTCAACATTCTGATACAGTACGGCAAGCCACGTCTAATGACACCCACATAGTGCAAATTGAAGACAGAGCGACGAAACACGAGGACTTTGAAAAGTTAAAACTAACGTTTGACCTTGAGGCTGGACATGAAATGTCCCGGGTTGAAATGTTACTCAAGGATTGCCCACGGGCTATCTCTTGATACCAAACATGGGTAGCTTTGCAAGAAAACGACGAAACGCAGGGCGACCGAAGAAATGAGTTCGACCTTTCACTTCGGAAATTAATGTGATTTCTGAACAGTTTTCTAGACTACCTCACGGCATCCATTTCGAATGACATCCATTTCATGAAAATTCAAGACATAGCGACGAGGCGCGAGGACCTCGAGCAATTCAAGCTACCTTCGATCTTGTGGTCTGACATTAACATATTCCGGTTTGAAATGTTACTTGATGTTCACCGCGGGCTATTGCTTGATACCAGATGTGGGTTGGTTAGGGCGACAAAAAATGCGAGGCGACCGAAGAAATCGGTTTGACCTTTGACCTTTGGACTTAGTTCGATTTCGTAACATTATAATGCGCCACAAGCCACGTCGAATAACATTCACTTGGTGCAAATTGAACCCATATCGACGAATCGCGAGGACTTAACAATTTAAACAAGCCTTTGATATTGAGGTTTGACCTTGACGTATCCCGGTTTCAAAATGTTGCTCGAGTGTTCACCATGGGCTATTGCTTGATAGTGGACCTGAGTAGGCTTGAGCGAAAACAAAAATGCGAGGCGACCGAAGAAATCAGCTTGAATTTTCACCCGGCGAGATTATTCCGAATTATCAACTTTCTGACATCGCACAACAAGCGACATCGAATGACATCCAATTTCTGCAAGTTGAAGCCATTGCGACGAAACGTGACGTAATCGAAGAACTCAATCAAACCTTTGACCTTGACATGTCCCGGTTTGAAATGTTACTCGAGTGTTCACCACTGGCTATCGCTTGATACCAGAGTTGGATAGGTTTAAGCGAAAGCGGAAAAATATGAGGCGACCGAAGGATCAGCTTGGCCTTTCCTTTGGAAAATAATTCGATTGCTTACCTTTCTGATAGGGCATAATAAGCCACGTCGAATGACGCCCATGTCATGGAAATTGAAAAGAGAGAGAGAGAGAGAGAGAGAGAGAGAGAGAGAGAGAGAGAGAGAGAGAGAGAGAGAGAGAGAGAGAGAGAGAGAGAGAGAGAGAGAGAGAGAGAGAGAGAGACAGAGAGAGAGAGAGAGAGAGAGAGAGAGAGACAGAGAGAGAGAGAGAGAGAGAGAGAGAGAGAGAGAGAGAGAGAGAGAGAGAGAGAGAGAGAGACAGAGAGAGAGAGAGAGAGAGAGAGAGAGAGAGAGAGAGAGAGAGAGAGAGAGAGAGAGAGAGAGAGAGAGAGAGACAGAGAGAGAGAGAGAGAGAGAGAGAGAGAGAGAGAGAGAGAGAGACAGAGAGAGAGAGACAGAGAGAGAGAGACAGAGAGAGAGAGAGAGAGAGAGAGAGAGAGAGAGAGAGAGAGAGACAGAGAGAGAGAGAGAGAGAGAGACAGAGAGAGAGAGAGACAGAGAGAGAGAGAGAGAGAGAGACAGAGAGAGAGAGAGACAGAGAGAGAGAGAGAGAGAGACAGAGAGAGAGAGAGAGAGAGAGAGAGAGAGAGAGAGAGAGAGAGAGAGAGACAGAGAGAGAGAGAGAGAGAGAGAGAGAGAGAGAGAGACAGAGAGAGAGAGAGAGAGAGACAGAGAGAGAGAGAGAGAGACAGAGAGAGAGAGAGAGACAGAGAGAGAGAGAGAGAGACAGAGAGAGAGAGACAGAGAGAGAGAGGCAGAGAGAGAGAGAGAGAGAGAGAGAGCAACCGAACCTCGCATTCGATCGATATCGCTTCAATAGAGAGACAGAGGCTGAAAGGGTAGGGCAGGCTAGGTTATATAGACGGCCAGGGGACGTGCCCGACGTGGTAGGGATCCGTGCCCGCCCGAGGACACCTTGACCTGGTCGCACAGTGTACGGCGAATAAGGCCCGGTGCGGCATCGACTGACTTTAAGGCTAGGTAGGTCGGTCAAAGACACCAGAGCACTTGTATAAGCCCTCTGAGCCAGTACGATGAGCCCCCTCGTAGCATTAAGACTTTGTCCAGGTGTGAAACACTGCCAATAATGGCTAGGCCAGCTATGATGGCAGTGGAAGGTTTACATATTCGGCCAACATACCATCAAAAATAGAGCAATGGTCTGTCGATATATGCGTTTGTGTACCGCAGAGGGGGGGGAGCGGGTGCTAAATTTGGGGACCAAGCAATTCATTAATTAATAAGGAGAGAATGAATGGGGTGAGCGAATGTGAAGTGAACGAGGAGAATGAATGTGTGCAGGTAGCTTTAACGACCAGTGGAAGCCGCTTGGGGCTCAACACAGGAACCTATTTCATGTGGTACGCAGAATTATACTACTATTAGCATCCAAAAGTCCCAACTCGGGACAAGTCATTCAAACCACGGACAAATTACATTCTCATTAATTTTCTGAATACAACGTATTCTTTAGAATTTGGCTAGAGGCACTCACTTACCTATATGGTGTTCCCAAAACATTGACCTCGCGCACATATAAATTCGTGTTAGGGACGGTAGCTCAAGCAACATCAAGCCGGCTGGGGTTTGGGGAATGTGTGGTGGAGGTAGCGAGGAAACACAGCACAACACACCCCCAACATAGGCACAATCAGCAAAGGAGTGATTTAGCTCGGTCTTAATTAACTCAGTCATAGTTAAGATAACGCCCCAATAGTTCAATCAGATCAGTTTCAGTTTAGGCTTGGGTAGCATTACTTTTCACACACCCCGCACAGCCAGCACACTTTTCACACACCCAGCAAATATCTGACACACACACCCCAAATACCCCATACACACCAAACCACGGAAACCACCCCACCGACGGCAGAGCCGCCACCCCTACAGTACCAAGGAGGCAAATCCCCCGCCATCCTGAAGAGGTGGACTCCCAAGAACCCAAGAATGGCGCCGGGGTCCCCAAAAATGGTTCTGGGGCCCAATAAATTATCATCGGGACCTCAGAATTAGCGGATATAAATACATACAACAGGCACCAAGAACTTGCACCGGCCCAGAACATTTGCGCCGGGGAACGCCAAAATCGCGCTGGGGCACAGATAAGTACAACGTGCCCCGCGAACTAGCGCCCCCCCCACACACACAAAAATAATAATATCGCGATTGGGACCCAAAATTCCTGTCGGTAGTCTCATAACCCCTGGTCGGGGCATCAAAAATTCCCCTCGGGGCTCCCAAAAATTGGCGTCGATTGCCCCAAATAAGCACAGTGTGGCCCCAAAAACGCATCGGGACCCGACAAGAATCAAGCCGGAACTCTCAAAAATAAAGTGAGATTTCCAAAAATAAATGTCCGAGTCAGGAAAATCGCTCCTTACCCCAAACGTACCACCAGATGCCTTAACAAATAGCATACGGCACCGAAAACCGGAGCACGAAAAATCGCGGCGGGAAATAAATAATGTCCCCGAGGGCCCGAAAAATCAAGCCGTGGCTCGGACTTTACATCATTCATCAAAAATCGAACTTTACATCAAAAATTGGGTCGAGCACAGAAAACTGGCGTCGGATCCAACCGGAACCACGCGCCTGGGCACGAAAAGTAGCGACGGGACCCCGAGAAATTATACCGGATCCTACAATATCTTGCTGGGGTCCCACAAATGTGTGCGAGGAACCGAAAATAAACACAGCGGAACCCTAAGAGCACAACTGGAGGACCAAAATACACCGGGCCCTCCAAAGCGTACCGAGTCCGGCAAAAAGCGGCAGGGCCTTAAAGCATGCGTTGCAGCTATAAATAACCACACCGGCAGCTAAAAAAGAAACAAAACACAATGGGTCTCTCAAAGCACATCGGAGCTTTGAGACCGCATGGGGCCTCAAAAACAGGCTGGGCCCTCAACAATCGACATGGTCCTAGAAAAGGAACCCAAAGACCAGGCACTAAATAAACACTTGGGGTTTGCGAAAACGCGCCGATACCTAAAAAATATCGTGGGTGCACAAACAAAAACAATAAAACTCTTCTTTTTTTTAAAGCTGTGGTCACAAAAATGTCCCGGGCCCCTAGCAAAAATTGTCTGGATCCCTAAATCACATCCAGAGACAAAGAATAACGGAAAGGTAAAAAAGAACACCTAACTAGAGCCTCAGATAAACCTACTATTACTATACTATCCATCGGTCGTGAAAAGAGTTCCAAGTCTAGCGAGAAGTGTCGATTTGAAAGTACTTCTACTGCGATGATCGTTCTTTTTCATGACCACAAGTTGCTGTTAGTCATAGGCGCGCCCAGGGGGCATGCCACCCCATTAGCGGTGAAAGTTGTGTGTTCACTATTAAGATTATCGGGTTCTCTATCCAAAGGTGCTCAACCATGGTACTTTGCGAAATTCCTGGGTGCGCCCCTGCTGTTGACCCTGGCCCATCCACTTTTTGAGACGTTCCTACGCCTGTGATCCCCACTATTCTGGCTGCTGTTTATCAAAAGTCCGGGACTAAAAATGGGGGTGTATCAGAACTTCTAAGGACTCAGAGCATCGAATAGTCAAATCTTCTAAAATCTGACAAAGTTAAATTCCTCTAATGATTCAAAACCACTAATCGGCGGAAACTTCCTTCTGTTGGGGATGTTCAAAACTTGCAACTTATCAGGGCAGTTAACAGTTTAAAACCTCTAAAACGGTCAAATCTCCGAATGTCCAAATCAACTTTCGTAAGTAACTTTAGTAACTTTCGTCCAATCTCTATTTTGCCAGTCTTATCCAAGTTATGTGAAAAAGTAGTATGTATCCAGCTGTCCTCTTATCTAGTCACTAATCACATTCTTTCCTCCTCCCAGTATGCATACAGGCCATGCCATTCGACGGAGGACGCCCTGGTCGACGCTGTCGAGTGGATCACATGTCGTGTCGACACTGGTCACATCGCTTCGGTCATCTCAATCGACCTAAGCAAAGCATTCGACAGCGTCGACCATGATATCCTCCTGCGGAAGCTGCAGTGGTACGGCGTCGACCCGAGGTGGTTTGACAGCTACCTTACTGACCGGCGGCAGGTGGTGAGGGGCGGCTCTTTATCCCTTCCGCTATCCCATGGTGTTCCTCAGGGATCCCTGGTTGGTCCCTTGCTGTTCAGCATCTTCATGAATGACCTGCCAGCATACCTTCCATACGGACGTCTGGTATCATATGCCGACGACACCCAGCTGCTAGACTCTGCACATCCTGATGAATTACCCGTTCTTAAATCCCGGCAGGAGAACACCATCCTTGCTATTCAGTCTTACTTCACATCCAACTCCTTGAAAATGAACCCCCACTAAAATTACCCTACTGCTTGTCGGCACGACCCAATCCCTAAAAAAGCCACATCCTACCAACTCAACATTGGCAGTCACGTCCTAACCCCCTCGCCATTCGTGAAGATGCTGGGAGTCATCATTGACCGCACCCTATCCTGGGAGGAGCACATATCCCACGTTGTCAAAAAGTGCAACTCCACCTTGTTCTGTCTCCACAATATCCGTCACCATCTCACACCCGAAGCACGCAAACTCCTAATTCAGTCTCACGTCTTTCCATACATCCTATACTGCCTCACTGTATGGGGCGGGGCTGTCCAATGTCACCTTGGACGAGTGCAGAAGGCGATCAATTTCGGGGCTAGGATCGTCGTAGGGGCTCGTCGTCGTGATCATATCTCGCCGACAGTGGCAACGCTGGGCTGGCGCAGTGTCCGTGACCTCATCACCCACCGCGACAACATCGCCGTGTTCAGAGCCCTGAATGATCCGCGAGCCCCCGAGGCGATCCGTTCTCTGTTCCGCCGGCGGTCGGATGTCTCCCGGCGCTCCACTCGTGCGACGGTGGCTGGGGCACTGGAGCCACCGCCTTTCCGCCTCAGCATGTCACGTAGAACCTTCTCCTTCCGGGCAGCCTCGGCCTGGAACCTACTGCCGCCGGCCACTTCCGCTTCTCGGACACGGGGCGAGTTCGTCGCGATGCTGAACAACGTCTTATAAATTGACTTCACGTGTTCGGTTTTCCCCTGTATACTGTTGTCTTGCCGCTTTCATTTTTGCCCATGTTTGTGAAATGTATCTGACTGTATTCTGACACAAACCAAATATTAATCCATTTTATGGAATCGGTTTGTTAAATCTCGCAAATACAAAAACTAACTGCTTATTATACCTAACTGTTCAAAACTACTACTGTGTCAAAATACCTAGAGTTCAAAGCCTCAAAGCACTCAAAGCATCTAACGGTCAAAACCTCGGAAACGTTCAAAACATATAAGGTTCAGAAACCATAACGTTCAGAATCTCTAAGCATTCAAAACCTCGAAACCTTGACAAGTACTGCGTGTTCATCTAGTTCTCAAATAATCTAGATCAAGAACTATTGTAAAATATGTGAATACACGTGAAGCGCTCGGTGCCGTGGTCGGGCAGGTAAAGGTTATTCCGATAAAATTACGTCTGGGGAGGGGAAGGGGGTGAAGTTAATATGCGAAAACCTTGGAAGGAAATGTTTGCTTGGGCTTTGATTCCATTGTAGGTAATCATGGCCTCGATATCCTGCAATCGTTGCTGGGTGCCTACCTACCTACCTAGGTCAACTTAGGTCTTGTCTACCTCAACCTGCCCCCGCATTAACGGACATGAATTGTCTGTCAAGGTTGATGTGCACTTGATGCGGCGAAGTATTCACAATATTGTACATTCAGGGTGCAATTGAGTATTAACATTTAGTATTAAGTGGGGCCCAGGCCCCACCCATACCATCCATACAGTTATTCTACGAGATATACCAGGCAACAGCAAATTTCCCCTGAAAAGCCGCCTACTGAACTAGACGAGATTTAGACGAATCAGTCCCATCCGAAAATAAAAATTCGGTCACGTGACACCTTTGGGAGCAATCTTGCACTTCTTCAAGGCAAAATGTTCTTGATTAGTAGTATTGAACACGTTAGAGGTTTCGATCGCTAGAGATTCTGAACTCGTTTCATTATAGAGGGTATGAACACTTGCTGTTCGTGTGGATTCCATGTTTTGATACCTTCAGGGTTTTGAATTTAATTTGAATCGCTTATGCTTTTGAGTCTTTAGATACTTAGATACTCGTAGATAATTTGAACATTTAGAGGTTTTGACCATTAGAAGTTCTGAATTTCCTCCACACGGAATCATCTCAGAATTTAGAGGATTTGAACGCTTAGTCCTTTTAATTCCTAGATGTTTTGAACCGTTAGATGCTATGATCATTAGATGTTTGGATATAGACCCCCAAAAATATGCCCAGGGGGTGCGCTCCAGGTGTTCTATAGCCTTGGCTCCAGCATTGTAGTCCGATAAAAAAAGGGAGACGCTTGAGCCGACCAATCAGCGTTTGACGACCTCCGTCGGTCGTGACAATGGTAAACGAACACATTTTTGTCTTTAGTGCGGCGAAACCGGTGACATTCACACAAATACCAAATTTGTTTCCCTGTCAGCGGTGACATTGTGATAAAGTAGTATTCAAGATCAAGATTAACCCTCGCACGTATTCGGAATTTTACCACCTTCGGTCGTATAGGGGGGGTTGGTACGACCCCCCTGGCGATTCGAAACCGTGCATGTTACGAAAACGAACCAAATACGAAAGTTATAGATTTGGCCGAGATCTCGCGATTGGAATTCAGTATGACCTTCTAAGGTCAATGGTTGACCTTCCAGGTCAGGTCAAAGGTCTAAAATTGATATTTTTTGGTATTTTCCGAAGAAAATCGTCAGTTATATCGAAACTATTGTCTAAATATGCACGAAATGGCCGGAAATATGTGTATTGGGACCTTGCGAACATAATGACATGTCACACGATGTGATCGGACCAATATGTCATGCACCAAATGAGGTCAAAGCCGTGATCCCAAATATCCAACTTTTTCAAAGGAGTTCCAATTTCGAAGTTTAAAGTTCCCTAGGGTAAAAATGGACGCTGAATTCTAATTCATCACGAAAAATTACCGTAGGTCAGCTAAAAAGGTCGAAAGGTCAAACGAGGTCAACCGAGGTCACCGATTTTGGGAACATTATTTTTCCAATTGGAACCCATCTGGGCATTGCAAAATTGCATTGCAAAACAAATAATACCAGTCGATGTAGGCAACAATGTCATGTTTAGGTGCGATAATCACGTATTTGTTGAAAACTGCTCGGAGGTGCTCCCTTTTATGACCTCATAACTCTGTGACCTGACATGACCTCCCGAAAAAAAAATTCACCAAAAGTCGTCAAAAGGTTGCCCCAGAGGGTACTGAAAATCTCAGAGCGATCTGTTCATCGGTTTAGAAGGAATACACAAAAAACCTTAGGGGGGGGTTGCACCAACCCCCCCTATACTGGCGAGGGTTAAAGTAGCAAGAATGTCTTTGTAGAAAATTAGCACGAAAAAATTGAATAACATGAATAATAGCTTCCACAAGTTTTCCCTACAGCCTTTACTATTGCTACGATCGGCGGAAGTCGTCAAACGCTGATTGGTCGGCTCAAGTTTATAGAATTGATGGTCCTCTCAAGCGTCTCCCTTTTTGGGAAGCGGAGCGTTCTACCTGGTGTTCTATAGCCTTGAATATGCCTACCCAAGGCTATAGAACAACAGGTAGAACGCTCCGCTTCCCAAAAAGGGAGACGCTTGAGAGGACCATCAATTCTATAAACTTGAGCTGACCAATCAGCGTTTGACGACCTGCGCCGATCGTGGCAATAGTAAAGGCTGTAGGGAAAAACTGGTGGAAGCTATTATTCATATGTTATTCCATTTTTTCGTGCTAATTTTCTGCAAAGACATTCTTGCTACTTTAATCTTGATCTTTAATACTACTTTATCACAATGTCACCGCTGACAGGGAAACAAATTTGGTATTTGTGTGAATGTCACCGGTTTCGCCGCACTAAAGACAAAATATGTTTGTTTACCATTGTCACGACCGACCGAGGTCGTCAAACGCTGATTGGTCGGTTCAAGCGTCTCCATTTTTTATGGGACTACAATGCTGGAGCGCACCCCCCCTGCCTACCGATCACAGGATGAAATATTAGCTGTTGGACACCTAGCGGGAAGTGCTAACATTACATCTTTTGCAAATTTTCAGTATTATTCTCTTAATTATTTACTTTTCTAATAAAGATAAAAATATGCCTACTACATAAAATATTAAAAAGTAATTGTCATCAGTGACTCAAAAGTCTAGTCCGCGCGGTCCGCGCAACAAAACTCGCCCGGTTTAATTTAATTGTAATTAAATCTGTAGCAAATTTATGGATATCTGGGGTAATGATGCCATCACCTTGATACCTACCCACTAGCAAGATAAATGTATGATAAATGTATAAATGTATCAAGAAGTATGATACATTCCTATTTATTTCCCCAATCATTCTTAGTGCCTTCTTCCTGGCTTCTTTGGTCTGTTCTGATGCCCCCAATTTTGTGTTCGAAATAACACCTAAGTCATGCTGAGTCACAGATAGTACTGGTTCTGTAAGTGCTTATTTGAATACTATGAACGTGCATCTGTCAAAATTATTTGTTCTATGGAATGAACATTTGGAAAACAGTTGTTTTAATTTTAAGGCATATTTTTGGACATGATCTCCATAATTAAAACTGTTGTTTCCAAACATGAAACTCAAATGTGTTTGTTGAGTATTTACAGGATATAATAACCATGTAATGAAACAGAAGATTATCTATTCGGCCATAAATTAATCCTCGGAATATTGGTAACTAGATATGTGTGCCTAAATACTCCTTTGCTGTGAGTTATAGTTCCTAGTTCTGCAAAAAGAAGAATTCCATTTGGAGTAAAATGCTTCTTTCCTTCATTTGAAACTTATGTTGTTTGACGGTTTTGAAAATATTGCAACCATTTTATGTGCACAAAAATAATGAGTAGTGTACATACATACAGTATAATGATGGGTAATCTTTACCTTTTGGCCGACACACACTGCCAGGGTTAGTGATTTGTAAAGAGGTGTACAGTGGGGAACAGTGATGTCACAAGTCAGGGAAGTGACGTCACAGGAGTTGGGTGTCGATGACGGGCACTAACCTGACCTAACCAAAATCAACCTAACCTAACCTAACCTAACATAAATTAACCTAACCTAACCTACCCTAACACATCTACACCTGACTCCTGTGACGTCACTTCCCTGACTCCTGTGACATCACTGTTCCCCACTGTACACCTCTTTACAAATCACACCTTGGCAGTATGTGTCGGCCAAAAGGTAAAGAAAGCCTAATGATGCACACATATTATTGAGTGGTAATGAGCAGTAAACAAGTGCATAAAGATATAAAAAGACTGTTTGGCCTTGACTTCTTGGTATTGCCATGTCTTTTTATTTCACATCCTGAGCTGGAGAAAGTATTTTCCATTAAGTTAGCAAATAAAACCTGACTTCCTATGATGGAATTACAATGAATATCCATCATGGTTTTGTATTAGTGCTCACTTCATCTGTTCTAGATTTAATGCTTAATAACCAGCTTAATAACCACCTGGCCACTGTATGATCATGGGCACTGTATGACCAACGCAGTTGATGTGCCCCTAAGCCCAAATAACCAACCAACCACCTGGCCACTCTGGAGAAATATTGGATCCACCTCCACCTGTCTCATTAACAGGCCAGCCACTTACACCACCTACCAGCCACAAGCTGATGCCTATTTTGCCACTGACCGAAGCAAGTCCCAGGTCCTGTCTCAGCACTGAGTCGCCTGTGATGAGGTACCCACCTGTAAGCCAAGATGTGTGGGATAGACGACTGTCCTGACCGTAACACATGTGAACGCATCACACCATATCTCTAAATGGCTGACTGTGAAGAAATGTTTTAACTGAGACAGTATGTGCGAATTACACCTCAGCATGACACTGTTTTACCACGATTTTACTTCTGGTTTTATCAATAAACTTGTTATGGGTGCTATATGACCATTGCAGTTGATGCATCCTTTAAACCCAAATAACTAACTGACTAATAACCAGCTTAATGGGGGACACCTCATGAAAGCTTGCAGACACAGCTGCCAGAGCAATGACACATGTGAGTAGGACATGAATTGCTTGCCTCATTGGCAGTGCCCATGCATTTGGCTTATGAATAGCGTAGGACTGGAATGGTATAAGGGTGGTGAAATCAATTATTTTGTGTTGGTGATTTCCCAGCTAAGTTACTGATGTTTGCAATAGGTCATGTTAATGTCTGAGTAAAGTGCACCAAGGGCGAATCTAGGAATTTCATTCCATGAGCCATGGGTGCACTCAAGAATACTGAAGGTGTGCATTTGTTTGTTCTCAAGGGGGTGCCTTGTTCTGTTAGATGGTTATCTTGGGCTGAAAAGTCTCTTGAGTGGTGAGGGGTTGGGGTGGAGTCAGGTTCCCCCCCTCTGGAGCCACCACTGATGAGACCTGTACATTGTGGTGATCGTGATGTGATCTGGATTGTGTACCTGGTGTCCCCAGTGGTTGGTGTAATGCTTTGTAAATAATGCTGGCACTCTTTTCTTGTTGCTTTCTTATTTCATTCTATCATGGATGCTTTATTTTTGTATGATCACTTGCATGTTTTCATGGTCTAGGATAAGGGTGGGAGAGGAATATTAATTGTCCAAAAGCAGAGCATAGCAGTTTGCAAAATTATTCCTGCCTGGGTGAAGTGCAGCCAAGGGAGGTGGCCGGTGGCCTGCCCCCTCCCCTTAGCATCCAAAAATACACTGGATCAAATAAGATATTTTCCCCATGCAAAACCAGACACTTTCAGCTCGCTTCGCACACTGAAGGTGGTCTTTGTTTCATCACATTTTTGGGTCACCCCTCCCCTTAAGAAAATTCTGGATGTGCCCCTATCTGAGTGTACTTTCCCAACCAAACTATGCAATTTCAGAACTGAAACGACCATACTGTGCATGGATTACGAGCTTTCCTAACTTAACTTTGGGCAGAAGATCTTAACATTGTGCATTAGGAAGGGCCAAGGACAGATCCAGCATTTTCATGGGAGTAGGTGCTCTTCATGGGGGGGGGGGGCATCAGTTCCTTGAAGTTGGGTGACTGAAAATCCTCTGAGGCGCATCGGCTGAAAATTCATTGAACGCATGGGGAGGGGCACACTCGGACATACTGAACGTCTTTAGTTTTGCTGCCGTCTTTTGCTGCCCAGGACGAAAATGATGCCACCGAGATGGGCAAGAAGTCACCCAGGTTAGACAAGAAGGCCTGCAATTGGTAGCAGGATATTTTTAATTTGGAAAACTAGGCCCTCAGAATGGAAGATGAGGCCCCTACAATATAAAATTGGAGGCCCATAGGATAAAAGACGTGAGAGGAGGCCCATAATTTGACAAATGAGTTCTTGGAGAAGATAGGAGGCCCCAGAAATCAGGAGAGGGCCAAAAATTGGCACTGAATACTCCAGGATTTCGAAGGAGGCCCCAAGATGAACAGGGAGGCCTCAGAAAATGAGATGAGGCCCTAAGACAGAAGAGAAAGCCAGTGGATATGAGATGAGGTTTTGAAGATGCAAGAGGAGGCCCCGAGACAGGTAAGGCTCCACCAAGCTAGAAAAGGATGATCTCAAGATGTAGCAGGGACAATCCCACATGTAGCAGGGACAAACAAGGATAATTTGGCAAAGGTTCCAAATTTTAACAGGGAAGACTTTGACTGCATGAGAGCAGCTTTAAGTGCCATAAAATGGGAAGAAGAATTCTCCGATTTAAATGCCTGTGAAATGTGGGAAAAGTTCAAATCTTACTTGAGGGAAATTCAGATTAGACATGTCCCCCAAAAGCAAAGGTGCAAAAGAAGAGTAGGAAAGCCAGCATGGCTTACACCAGATTTGACAAAAGCAATTAAGGCTAAGAAAGATGCATTTAGAGTATTTAAGGAAGCTTCAAATATAGTAAATCTAAGGTTGTATCAAAAAGCTAGAGACTGTGAAACAAAACCAGAGCAGCAAAGCGAGCAAAATAATTGGATTTGGCTCGGAACTGTAATGGGGAGAGTAAAAAGTTCTTTAGTTTCTACAAGCTAAGTAAGGTTTCAAGCACAATTGGTCCACTGGAAGTAAATGGGATTATATTGAGTGAGGATAGTGAGATGGTTGAGGAATTGAGCAAGCAGTTTAAATCAGTGTTTACATTGGAGGATGTGACAAATCTGCCAACTGTGAACCACAGCCCAGCAACAGGTGATCAGTTACATGATGTTGATTTCATTGACAGTGATGTTGTTTTGAAAATAAAGCCAAACAAGGCAGCAGGACCTGATGGAATCTATGCTAGGGTATTACGGGAAGCTAAAAAAGAATTGGCAATTCCACTCAGTATAATATTTTGTAGATCAGTTTCACAAAATGAAATTCCAACCGATTGGAAAAGGGCAAATGTAGTTCCTATTTTCAAGAAAGGAGAAAGAGGGAAAGTTGAAAACTATAGGCCAGTAAGCCTCACATCACTAGTCTGCAAGGTACTTGAATCAATTATCAAGGATAAAATAGTTAGTTTTCTGGAAGGAAACAGAGTGATTCAAGATACTCAACATGGGTTTAGAAAATGGCGATCGTGTCTCACAAATCTCTTGGACTTTTTAATTTTGCTACAGAACAATTTGATAAGGGAAATCAGGTTGATGTAGCATATCTTGACTTTAGCAAGGCCTTTGACAAGGTACCACATAAACGGTTAATGATGCAGCTTCAGGCCCATGGTATTGTGGGTAACATCCTAAAATAGATAGGGTTGTGGCTTTCAGATAGACAGCAGAGAGTGATGCTAAATGGTACAAAATCATCATGGCAAAATGTTCTTAGTGGAGGCCCCCAAGGGTCAGTACTGGGACCACTATTGTTCATTATGTTTGTAAATAACATTGAAAGTGGCCTAATCAGTAAGGTTTTGAAATTTGCAGATGATTTGAAGGTCTTTAGGGCAATAACAGGGCACAATGAGCAGGTCTTGCTGCATAAAGACTTAGACGAGCTTGTGAAGTGGTCCGAAAAATGGCAAATGAAATTTAATTTTGATAAGTGCAAAATCATTCATGTAGGTAGGCAGCATATCAAGGCTCCATACTTGATGGGTGGCCAAGTACTATCTGTAACTCAGCAGGAGAAGGACTTAGGTGTTATTTTTAACACAAAATTGGGGGCATCAGAACAGACCAAAGAAGCCAGGAAGAAGGCACTAAGAATGCTTGGGGCAATAAATAGGAATGTATCATACATAAGTGAGGAAGTCATCAGGAAGCTTTATTGTGCATATGTCAGGCCACATCTGGAATATTGTGTCCAAGCTTGGTCCCCTAGTTATGAAAAAGATTGTTGGCTTTTAGAGAGAGTACAAAAGAGGGCAACAAAAATGGTGAATGGTATGGGCAACCTGGCATATGAGGAAAGATTGAAGAAATTGAATATGTTTTCACTTAGATATAGAAGGCTGAGAGGAGATCTCATCGAGGTCTTTAAATTTGTTCATGGTCAGGAACAGGGTTATCTCAGGGATTTACTGAATTTATGTATGAATTTAACAGAAATGATGCAATTAGAGGTCATCAATTCAAAATTAAAGTTAATCACAGCAGGACAAGGTTAAGACAGTTCTTCTTCACCAACAGGGTAGTAGAACACTGGAACCAGCTGCCAGAAACCATTGCCAGTAGCAACACACTGAACATCTTTAAGAACAGCATAGACAATAATTATAAGTATAGGGGGCTTGTTTTTCTGTATTCCAGGGAGAGTTGATCAACACATTTGATGGACAACTGGTTCAGTGTACAGAGTGCAACCAAGAAGGGCCCTTGTGGCTCATAGTTGCACTGATCTTTTATGTCTTTATGTCTTTTATGTAGCAGGAGGAACCTAATTTGGAAGAGGATGCCACAAGACTGGACATGAGGCCCTATTGTGAACGAGGGGGCCCCTAAAGTAGAAGAGGAAGGCCATCAGATAAGAAAGATGGCTCCCGGGCGGAAAAGAAGGCTACAAGATGGGTAAGAAGGTCCCCGGGAAATAACAAGGCCACTGAGATAGGGCAGGATGCTTGTAATTTGGAAGAGGAGGGCTTCTGGAAGAGAAGAGGAGTCCACCAGGAGATGAGAGGCCACCCTTAAGATGGGCAAAGCTCGAATCAAAGCACAGAGTAGGAGGCCCCCCAAGACGCGATAGGAGGCCCCTAATCTGGAAGAGGAGGCATCTAGAAGAGAAAATAAGGCCCTTGCAGTACCCAAAAGAAGTCCCGAAAGACGGGTTAGGAGGCCACCATGATCGAATGAGGTTCCGAAGACCGGTAAGGAGGCCCCCAGGAAATGAGAAAAGACCCCTAAGATGGGAGTGGTAGCTTGTACGATAGGTTCCCCTATAGGTGGAACCTCATGAGGTTCCAAAAATTAAGCTTCACCGCCCCCCCCCCTAAGACGGGTAAGACGTTGTCAGGACAAAGGAAGTCCCCGAGGCGTGGCAGGAGGCCCCTAATTTGGCAGAGGAAACCACAGGCCATGGTAAAGGTGCCCCCAGGTTGTAAGAGGGAACCCTCTAAGACAGGAGATGTGACCATGGATTGTGGGGGAGGATATGATGGACAAAGAGACATCGAAGACCGGAAAGAAGGCCCCATAAAAATTAATCGAGGCTCCCTAAGACGCGAGAGGAGGTCCCTAATTTGCAAGAGTAAGCCCATAAGAAATGACAGGAGGCCCCTGTAGGCAAGAGGATTCTCTAAGACAAGTAAGCAGACAGTCATGATTGAGGAGGTCCATAGCACTTGAGAGTAGACATCCAATTTGGAAAAAGAGATCCTAGGAGACGTGTAAAGGTCTAAGGACACATGAGAAGTCCCCCAAGGAGGAAAATGGGCACTGAATGACCATCGCAGTCGATGCGCCCCTAAGCCCAAATAACCAACCAACCAACCCCAACGAGGAAGGCAGTGGGATAGGGGATGAGGATCCGGAGACGCAGGAGGCCCCCGGTATGAGTAAGACTTACCCAGGATAGAAGATGGGGCTGCCGAGACGTAACAGGAGGTACCGAATTCGGAAGAGAAGGCCACAAGATTGGAAAGGAAGCCCCATAATGGAAGAGGAGGCCTCTGAGATAGGATAGAAAGGCTATAAGATAAGTGAGCGCAAGAAGATGCCCCAAGATGGGTAAGAATGTCACCAGGAAATGAGAAGGCTACTGAGATAAGAAATGATGCTACTAACTTGGACGATGATGTCTCTGGGAGAGAAGAGGAGTCAACCAGGGCATAAAAGGCCACCCGAAGATGAGAAGGAGGATCAAAGCACAGAGGAGGCCTCCAGGATGTGAGAGGAGGCCTCTAATTTGGAACAGAGGCCTCTAGAAGAGAAAAGGATGCCCCGTCGAACTCGAGAAGAGTCCCTCAAGACGGGTTAGGATGTCCCCAAGACCGAATGAGGCCTCGAAGACTGGAAGGAAGTCCCAGGAAATGAGAGGAGGCCCTTAAGGTGGGAATGGTAGGAGGTATGTAAGGAGGTGAGGTTCCCAAAATTGAAATCCCCCCTCAAGACGCGTAAGGCGTCGCCAGGATAAAGGGGAGACCCACGAGGCGTGGCAAGAGGCCCATAATTTGGCAGAGAAGGCCCCTGGAATATGAGAGGATGCTCCAGGCCATGGTAAAGAGGCCATATGATGTAAGAGGAAGTCCTCTAAGACGGGAGAGGAGGAACATGGAACATGGAGGAGGGTGGACACATGAGACATCCAAAACCGGAAAGGAGGTTCCAGGAAATAAAACGAGGCCCCCTAAGATGCGAGGGGAGTCCCATCATTTGCAAGAGGAAGTCCTAAGAAAAGACAAAGCGGGAGGCCCCCATATGGACAAGTAGGCAGTCAGGATGGAGGCGGCCGACAAGACGTGAGAGCAAGTATCTGATTTGGGAGAAGAGATCTATATGAGAGGAAAGAAGGCTCAGGATGCACGTGATGTCCCCGAAGACAGGTAATGAAGCTTTCAGAATAAATGGGAGGCCCCAAGACAAGACATGAGGCCCCAATAAAGGTCCCTAGGAGTCGGGGTACGGAGATGGCGAGGAGGCCCCAGGATATTGGAGAAGGCCCCTAAGACGAAAAGGATGCCGCCGGGAGCGATAAGGAGCCACCAAGTTTTGACGAGGATCAAGCTCCAGAGCCGTGACAGAATGCCCCTAAGTTGGAAGAGGAGACCCCTAGGGGAGAAGAGCAGTCCACCAGGATGCAAGATCACACCCCTAAGTGAAGAAAAGAGGCTCCAAACACAGGAGGTCCCCAAAGCGTGAGAGGAGGCACCTATTTTGGGAAAGGAAGCTCCAGGACGCGAGAGGAGCCACCCAACGCAGGCAACAAGGCCACCAGCATAGAAAGGGAATCCCCAAATATGTGCAAGGAGAATCCGTCAGGGACGTTTATTTGTGAAAATTATCCAGGGGGCATAATACACAGAGGCAATGGGCGAGCGCAAATGGGTTGAAGGGACAAAATCCATGGGGTCCCATGTTAAAAGTCGAAATATTTGGGAAAACTGAGGTCAATTTGTACCTAATACTATTGCCATCATTTTCAAACATTAATCGAATGCTATTCATATTGTAATATTTATCACGTTTTGCTCCACACTATTGTGTTCCATTGTATTGTATTCAACAGTGTTAATCACGAACAATATCACTGGGTGGGTTATTTGGGTTTAGGGGCGCATCGACTGCGTTGGTCACGCAGCGCCCATAACAATGCAAGATGGACAGCTTAAGAGGATTGGTGCCAACAGTAATACACGAACCTTCACAATAAAGGCGGATTATTCCAAGCGTCTAGTGTTGCATGTCAGTGAGGTGTGTAAATCTCTCCGTAGTCGACATCCGAGAGAAAGCGAAAAAGTTGTGAAATTACCATGCACGAGTGGTCACTAATGCATGCGCGACGAACATCAAGCATAAACCATGACGGGTATAGTTATTCCGACTTAAAATTATATAGCGTGTTGAGCGCATTGTTCTGACAACTGTTGTACTAGATAATTGTCAGATGGCTCCAGTTCTGATGTCTATTAGGTTTTTTTTTCACCAAATCTCGCTAATCTGCGTTTATATTTTCACTGCACAGGTAGAGCAAACTAGGGCAAGACCTAGGGCACAGGTAGAGCAAGATTCTCAAAACTTTTGCGGACATATTTATTATTTACAATACATACATTTTGTATCGATATGTGCGTCCTTGTACGCTGTCTTTCTCAACGTGGTCATATTTCGTGACGAGGTGTAAACTGTGAAATCGCACCGCTTAGGTGCATCGTCACCGTGTCCGTCCTTTCGGTACGTTGCCAAACGGTCCCGTGAGCATCCATTTATCGCATATGATCTGTGCATCATGTACAAGAATGCAAAAGTCGCGATGAATATATCGAACCTGATTGGAGACAAAGGTTCAACAAATGGTTAGTGCGGTTCTTGGAATGGAGGTTAAGTACTCATTTATGCCAACCCTTCAATTCACAGAAAAGCATGAGACAAAAATAACAGTAGAGGCCCTAACACCATGAAGGCCCCCTATGGTGTGAGGCAGGAGGCCCCTTTTGATCCTTGCCCTCACTAGAAGAATTTCAAATTAATGAATTTGTTCCAGGTGTAAAGGTGCACTAGCCTGTCTCGACAAGCAGCTCTAGCCTGAAGTACAGCACTACCCTGGAACACAGGACAGCTCTATTCTGGAATGAACAATGTACCGGCTGACAATCACGGAGCGGCAGGAGAGGATCAGCGAGGAGAGGCGATGTCGGAAGGTGGCTCGCCTGGTGCAGGTTCGCCAGCAAGCCGGTCAGGCGGCGGCGCGCACCCGCCAGCGCGTGCAGGCCGAGTCTGCCCGCCAGGTGGCGCGGCTGAAGCGGGGCGTGGCGGCCGAGTACGCCGACGAGAAGGAGAATCGACTGGCGCAGTTTGAGGCAGAGTACTCGGCGTGTCTGCGCCAGGTGGGCTCGGCGCACCTGGCGGCGGCACAGCAACCGGACCTGAGCGTACCCCGCCACCTGCTGGCCGCCCAGCAGAACCAGGTGGCCGCTGTGCGCCATCAGGCGGCGCTGCAGCGCATCCGCACCAGCCAGCGCGCCATGGACGAGGAGCGGCGCCGCTGCGACACGCTGCGCGAGCTGAATCGTGCGCTGGAGCGCGTGCGTGCCGACCGTGTGGCGCAGGATGGCCACCGGCATCGGCTGGAGGAGTGTCGTCGGGCGGACGTGGAGGCGCGCCGGCAGGCGGCGTCGCAGGCCAACGCCATGGTCGCCTCCACTGCCGTCGTCTACCAGTCGGCGTTCCGGCCGCGCGTCTCTTTCCGCGACGACGCTTCGCAGACGCGGCCGCGGCCGCGCTGTCGTGCCTCGCGCGCCCTGCAGACCGCCGAGCGCGGCTCGCTGGCACGCGACCCCACCGCCGACCGCGGCAGCCAGACGCGCGCTCTCGGCCGCGACAAAAAGACTGGTACGCGATTCCCAGAGCCGGCGGCGGCGGCGGCGACGGCGGCGACGACGGCGACGGCGGCGACGGCGACGACGGCGACGGCTGCCGGACCGGGCTCGGCCACCTCCTCGTCCCGCCAGCCGCAGACGACGACCGGCCGGTCGTCACGGTCGGACGCGCCGACGGCTGGCACCGGCCGGTCGTCACGGTCGGACGCGCCGACGGCTGGCACCAGCCGCTCTACGGTGACGGACGTGCCGCACTCGGAGACGGCGCTTACGCCGTCCGAGCTGCAGCGCCAGCTGGGCTCGTCGGGAAGCAGCAGCCGCGCCGCCTCCACACCCTCTGGCGTGCCGCTCACCAGCGAAATGCGCCCCGCGCCCGACCAGTACGCTGTGCAGCGGGAGCAGAGCGGCTACGACGCCCGAGCGGCCGCCCGTCAACAGCGGCAGGAGCAGCAGGCGCGCGCCAGCTGCGACCGGCTGCTGCAGCTGGACCGAGAGCAGGCGGCGGCGGCGCGCGGTAGACAGGCGCTGCGGCGCATGAGCGCTCGCAGCGAGTACGCCCGGCTCCTGACCGAGTTGGAACAGCTGGAGGTCGAGGAGCGGCGCGACAGGCGAGCTGGCGCGGGCTCGGCGGCTCAGCTGGCGCGTGCCACCTCCTCGCTGGCACAAACCACCACTGGCGCCAATGTCGCCTCGTACGAGGAGCGCCAGCAGCGGCTCAACCAGCTGTTCGAGGATGCTCTGCTGTTGGCCTCGGATGCGGACGCCAGCGACAACAGCACCGAGTACGTGACGCCGGCGCGAGACCTGGCGCAGGAGTTCGGTCGGCACGGCCACCACTGCGCCGAGCTCTTGGCAGAGGCCCTCGCGGCCGGCGGGGTAGCCGCCGGTGTACAGGCAGTGAACCAGCGACGCTCCCAGGTTGCGCGGGCCAGCCTGACCAACCCGCCCGGCACTTGGACGCCGGCTGCTCCCGAGCACGAGGAGCCCGAGCCGTCCGTCTACTCGAGCGTGACGGGCCGAGACCAGACAAGCCAGTGGCAGACGGACACCTCGGCCGCCGCTCAGGACTTTGACAGCGCGGCCGACGGCGGCGGACAGGGGTCCGATTTCGCCGACCAGGAGCAGAACGTTTTTGGAGGTGGGGGCGAAGATGAGGCCTATCCAGAAGAAGGCGACGAAGAAGGTGACGAAGAAAGCGACGAAGAAGGTGACGAAGAGGGCGACGAAGAAGGCCCGGGCTCAATATTTGCGAGTGGTGAGGAGCAGAGTATGTTTGCTGGCGAAGAGCAGAGCACGGTTGCCGGCGAAGAACAGAGCATGTTTGCTGGCGAAGAGCAGAGCATGTTTGCGGGTGAAGAGCAGAGCATGTTTGCGGGCGAAGAGCAGAGCATGTTCGCAGAGGGTGACGAAGCGTATCCAGACCCAGAATCTCTGTTCACAGGCGGCGGGGACGAGCAGGAGTATCAGGAGGCGGGTGACATGTATGAAGGAGAGGAGGGCGAGTCCATGTATGGCGGTCAGCCGTCGTACCCAGAAGGTCCGACACAACAGAGGAGCGCGCCTCGTGTGTACACAGGTGAAGACGTGCCAGACGACGGGCCTCTGATGCACGTGGGCCCAGACGGCATCTACCCCATCAGCGAACCGGCGGCGGCCGAGCCCACGTCGCCAGACGTCTCGTCGCTACGCACGGCCGACCTGTCGTCGCTTCGCACGAGCGACCTGTCGTCGATGCGCACCTCTGACGTCTCAACGGCGCGCTCTTCAGAGTTGTCGGTGCTGGCCAGCGACGGCGCGGCGGGCGGCACTTTCGACTCAGCCAACACGGCGTACCAGGGCGTGCCGGGCGACCCTGGTGACCCGGCGCTGGCCGAGCGGTTCCTGCAGGGTGAGCCGGGCGGCGGCGGTTCTCACGGCCAGGTCAGGCAGTACGTCAGCCGGCTGCTGGACATGAGTCGCGAACAGGTGTCGCGTCTCAGCGAGCCGTCTCACTCGCCGTCGACAGTGTACGGCTCGGCGTCGGGCCACTCGGCGCCCAGCTCGCTCTCCCGCAGCCAGCTCGAAGGCGACTCGACGATGGCCACGGCAGCCTCGCGGTCGGCGTTCGGCTCGGAGCTGGGCGAGACTGGCACGTCGTCGCCGGGCGGAGCGGCGACGGCGGCGCCAGAGCAGAGCGGCGCCACCTCCGGCGTCTATTCCGAGCCATCGCAAAGCGTGTCGGCCGCCGCCGCCGCTGCTGCCGCCGCGTCAGACGCGCACATGCAGCGGTACAGCGAGCTGATGGAGAAGCTATCCGAGGTGCAGGAGAGGCGCGACTCGCTGATGCGCAGCTACACTTCGGTGGCCGACGAGCTGCGAGGCACCTCGGCCGATGACCTGGTCTCGGCCCGCAGCTCGGCCGGCTGGCGGCCGCGACCGCCGCCGACCCTCAGTCGCACTTCGGCGGACGGCCCGGCTCCGCACGAGCTGAGCACCATCCAGGAAGGCGACACTACGGGCCGGTCCCGGACGGCGCCGCTGGACGGCAGCGGCTTGCCGGCCGCGGCGGCCCCCGCTGTGGATGCCACGTCCTCGGGCAGTCTGCTGTCCCGCACGGGTCCCGCCGACGTGTCGGCCCTGGCGGCCGGCGACGACACGCTTAGTCAGCTGTCCAACCTGACCAGCTCGCACGAGTCGCCGCCGCCAGGCGCGACTGCTCGCCGCTCGGCCTCGGAGATATCGCTGCGCAGCTCCGCACTGGAGCGCGCGCTACAGGCTTCTCGCGAGGCGATCCGCTCAGTTAGCGGCGGCGGCGGCGGGCTGGGTACCTCGGCCGGCTCCTTTGCAGCGCTGTCGGCACTGTCCGGGAGCAGCGGCGGCGGCGGCGGCCCGCCACCACTCGGCTCCGAGCCCGCATCGCCGGACGTTGGCAGAATAATCAGCAAGCTCGGCATGAAGTCGCGCTCAGGCCCGCTCGCGGCCGACCCGAACCTCTCCAGCTCCAGCTCGGGCTCGGCGGCCGAGGCGCGTCTCGTAGGCCGCAGCAGTGCGCGTCTCGGCCGCACCTCGGGCGACGAGCTGCGCCGGCGGGTGCTGAGCAAGGCGGCCGTCAGCTCCAGCAGCGGCTCTAGCAGCAGCTCCAGCCCGGGTAGCAGTAGCATTAGCATTAGCAGCAGCAGCGTCGTCTCCGCCGGCAGTATCCAGGAAATGGCCTCGGGCGGCTCGGTGGGCAGCTCGGGCATGCTGGTGCCGCTGGACCTGTCGGCGGCGCCTGCGCCTGCCTCGGCCGCCGACTCGAGCCTCGACACGGACAAGTTCGCCGCCGGCGCCGTCGGCTCCACGCCGATGAAGCGCGGCGGGCCGCCGGAGGGCGAGCCTGTGGCCGGCCTCAGCGGCGCCGTCAGCATGCAGCCGGCCGACCTCACCGTGCCAGGGGACGGCGACGAGGACTAGCCGACTCTGGCTCCGGGGACTAGCTCCTGCAACACGCCGCAGGTTCACAAATGGGACCAATATGTTTTAGCAATGGACGTCGTGTAATGGCTTTTACGAAGACGTAACGTAACACACGTATTAATATGTATTTTCTACAACACGGCAGATCTTCACCAAATTGCAAATTAACAGTGTGTCGGGCGTAGATGTCCCCTTGTGTGACTTGGGCTCCATATTGCAATCAGCTATTGTCTATGGAAAATCTACCGACATACAGGCCAGCATCTCCACCAAATACGTCTGTGCCTAGACTACCAAGCTAGGGTACCGAGCGGGTTGGGTATTTATCGTCATTTATGCTGGATTTCTCTCCATAAAATCATGGCTGCAATTCGTGATTTATGTCCACGCCGACTTCGATGATAGCCAATAGCTCCATCATGTGATAAGATAGCTGAGCTTCGCTAAGTGTTCACAATGATACCATGTTGGACCATTTGATGGCATATTGCACTGTTGTCACCATTGGATTATAGTTCCTGCCTCAATAGAAGTTTGTTGAAACTAAATCGCTTTGTGTGATATCGGCCATGACGCGCTGAACTAGCCATGGCATTCGATGTAGGATTTGACGGCACAACAATTTGTGCAATAATTGACAACGATTTGAATGAACGGCAATATGAGCAAACACATGCTTTCCAAAATAAAGCGAGTGCTTTTAGAGCAAAGCATTGCTTTACAGAAGTTCTTTGAGTGACCGTCACGGTCGGTAGCTCAGTGGTCAGGCCGAGTCTGGCATGCCAGAGGTACGTCGTTTGATTTCCCACGGTGTCCGCCTTTCCTGCCATGGTGAGAAGAGGCAGGCGACACCATATTGCCTCAGCTGCTGGGTGCATCGTAAAGCCACAACCAACTTGGTGACCAGCTCGACGTCGGACCTCTCGGGGGGGGGGCATGACTGAACGCAATGATGACCGAGAAACGAGTCACTGCGGTATCTTATTACGTACACTAATTGCCTTCCGTAACAGCATGGCCGGTGAGTGTTTTGCTCCCTTCTCCACCTGATAATTATTTGTCATCGTTACCCTCCGGCGTAGGGTGTAGGACGCTTCAGACTTGGTAGATACACTGACGTTCACCGTGTATATAATTTATTTTAACGAGACATTCAAACGTGCATTTGATCAACAGGCATTACATACAAATGTAAATAAAATACAATATAAATAACATTTGTCAGGCGTTCATAACCTTACCTTGTGACACGAGAAACCTCGCCAAGTTTTATCGAGGAAAAAACTAGCAAATGTCGCACATAAATTCGCTCCGTCCATCAGAATCACGTGCCGTCCAGGGAGCGAAAGCCCCCACCTACAACTGCCTGAGATCCAGTTTGTTCGTGGTATGGCAGATCGGAAGACTCTCTATTGTTCTCGCCACTGCTGCCATGGCTCTCTCCATGGCCATGCATGGAGCCGTGATTCGCCATTGTTCTCGCCATGGCTCGTAAGCTTACACAGTGGGGCGCTCTGTTCGCCCTGGTCCTGATCATACTGAACACTAGACAGGCACTGCAAAAGCCCCCGCACCGGTGGCACCGCACAGAACCAGTAGAAAACGACCATGAGAGGCGCCCAGCACTGCAGAGTATGGACCACATATCTCCCCGACACCCCACCTTCACATACCAACAACCCACCCACAATCGGTACATCACAGGGATGACGTGACTTTGTCTGCCATCAGTTGGACGCACGAGATAATAATAATCGACGGCGACCTGGTGAGCGTGAGCTGGTAGAATGACGTGACGTGGCCATTACGTGACGTGGCGTCATCACCGTCAGTCCCGAGCGCCCAGTACCAGCCTCCGCCGTCCAGGGCGTCAGGTGACGCATAATCAGTCCTGGCGACTGTACTTGTGGACAGCGTCCACGAACGTGGCGACCCGCTCCGGCAGCATGTCCGGGTAGATGCCGTGGCCGAGGTTGGCGATGTAGCGGCGCGTGCCGAACCGCTCCACCATCTGGCGAGCCAACGCGTCCAGCCTCTCCTGCCGGGACGGGTCAGATACGACGGGGCTACAGATAATGGACGTCCCCGTGTCAGCCACACGACTGTACTGGCGGATGGGAGAGACACGGCAGGGTTACAGACGAGACATACGTCCCCGTGTCGGCCGCACGACTGTACTGGTGGATGGGAGAGACATGGCAGGGTTGCAGACGAGACATACATCCCCGTGTCACAGTCGCACGACTGTACTGGCGGGATGGGCGAAATACGACGGGGTTACAGATAAGGCACGTTCCCGTATCGGACACACGACTGTACTGGCGGGATGCGCGAGACACGGCGGGGTTACAGATAAGGCACGTTCCCGTATCGGACACACGACTGTACTGGCGGGATGGGCGAAATACGACGGGGTTACAGATAAGGCACGTTCCCGTATCGGACACACGACTGTACTGGCGGGATGCGCGAGACACGGCGGGGTTGCAGAGACATACATCCCCGTGTCGGCCATAGGACTGTCCTGTCGGGATGGGAGAGACACGGCAGGGTTACAGACGAGACATACGTCCCCGTGTCGGTCATAGGACTGTCCTGTCGGGATGCGCGAGACACGGCGGGGTTGCAGAGACATACGTCCCCGTGTCGGCCATAGGACTGTCCTGTCGGGATGGGAGAGACACGGCAGGGTTACAGACGAGACATACGTCCCCGTGTCGGCCATAGGACTGTCCTGTCGGGATGGGAGAGACACGGCAGGGTTACAGACGAGACATACGTCCCCGTGTCGGTCATAGGACTGTCCTGTCGGGATGGGAGAGACACGGCGGGGTTGCAGAGACATACGTCCCCGTGTCGGCCATAGGACTGTCCTGTCGGGATGGGAGAGACACGGCAGGGTTACAGACGAGACATACGTCCCCGTTTCAGTTACACTACTGTACCGACTGACGCGGCAGTAAGCACATCGATCAGATACCCAACTACACTGACCGACAGATGACGAACGAAAGTCCCTTTGGAATTGAAGTGTAGTGCGTCACTAGACTAACAATTACGGACCAGCGTTCAAGACAAACCTGGATAAGCCAAGACGGCTTGACAGCAATACACCGACAGCTAGACAGACAGACAGCATAGCAAGACAGCATTCGGTGACGTTATGGACTTGATCTCGGTTTCGCGCTATACGCGTGCCAGTATACTACATCCGCTTTGTGCTATTTCGCCATCAAGCACATATTACAGCCCGCGTGAACAACGCCCACTCGTCATAAAGCTTCCTTCCCTATCCTCGCACACATTCTTTTCACACGTGCCGTGAATAACGAACACCGAGTAACGTCCTGGGCGAGAGCATAGTCTGACGGGTGCGGTACGTACGGGCGGTGCATACAAGGCGCAGGGGTCGAGGTTTCCCTGGCAGGTGACCCTATCGCCAAGCCGACTGGACGCATCGGCTGGGTCCAGTGTCCAGTCCAGGCCAACCACGTCGTAGCCGCTGTCTGCCAGCTGATCCAAGGCGTAGTGACCGCCCTTGGCGAACACCGTCTGTAGATGACGGTCATACACCTCGGTCAAACGGGGGAGAAGAAAGCGTGGTCTGCACGCCACAGTTGCACACCACTCAGACAGTGGGATGAATGCCGCCTAAAGGTCGCGGTTAAGCACACCGGCCAGACAAGGGAGTATGCCGTTCGTAGATCACGATCACGTGTCATAGTGACACCATGTCATGACACCACGGGCCTGGGTGTCGGAGAAGACAAACCATCAGAAGCCAGAAATGTGTTGTCGCTAGGTTCAATGAAAGTCGAAACGAAGTCGGGCGCACACTCAAGTCGCATTGTCATGCCTCTTGTCGCGAGCTTTATGATTCCTGACGTCTAATCATCTCGGCGAGACACACATCACACGGGTTCAGAGTTCCTGGCGTGCATGGCTGTCACACGAGGAGACTATCCCACTGACGCTAACCTGAGCATCCATGAGTTCCAAGTCAAGTGGAAACCAACAGCTAATATGCTCAGGCTTTGACCTACTGGGTCATAATTCTGAGATCCTTAACTGATTTCTGTGAAACGTGACAGCGGTCAACTGCAAACGTCCATTCCAATTCCACTACACTTCATATTGATGTTAATATCGTGCAAAAGTTCTCAACAATTCCAAATTGTTCACATTCGAGGTCAATTTATACTTTTGTATGCCATGACTTCTTTCGACGTGATAGCAGATTTTGACGTCTCTGCCTGACATACTCCATTCTGAGAAGAAGAAAAATCAGGGCACGGTAAACCCTCTCATTGCAAAGCAAAACCTACTTGATGCCCAGTGGTGCGAAATAAATCCCGCCGACATTCCTCGCCCCTATCGGAGATGTCAATACCTAGTTTAAAAGAAGTTAACCTGTTGGCTGATTATTGCATGTAGACAAACCTTGGCACCTTCTGATGCCCGAGGTGTCGGTGGACAGTGCGCTCTACACGAATTGGAGATATCACGTGACGTTTGTTTTCTTTTTCGTTTACTCCCTCCCTGGACTAGAAACTAATCGTGCCACGCAATGCGCCATCAGCTGTAGCTCACCGAGGACGTTTTCATTCCACGTTCCATGTGAACGAGACATCGGTTCGGAACTTCCTCCTCGTTCATTCGCCGTTGACCCGGATCACCCGGAGAGTGGAACAATCACAACCCGAAGTAGACTGGCCGGGGCCTGGCTGCCCATTGGCTGCGCTTCACACCGTGCGACAACTGGCGTTCCGGATGCCCGTCCACCAACTCACCATCGGCACGGCGAGACCCTTCTGCTGGAGGGCGGTCTGGACACGGGAGGAGATCTGGCGAATGTAGGGCAGCGCGAACTCGGTGAACAGGTCCGGACCAAGGTACTCGGCACTGGACTCAAACAGCTGCAACAGCTACCGGCGAACAGAGTGGTCACATGGCCGAGCTGACGTGGTGCTGATGGTGATGCGATGGCGTGCCATGGCGGTGCCACAGTGCACTGTGGCACCACTACAACACTTGGCCACCACTCGATGTGCCACAGGGTGACAGAGGGGGCACCTACCTTAACTGCTCGTTAGGATATGATGGCCACAGCCCGAGATACGACGATGATCACCGCCAGGCACTTATACAGTTGAAGAAGTACTACAGTGGCAGTAGAACATCATTTTATATTACATCAATCGATTAGAACATACCTCATAACTGAATTGCATTGTATGTTCATATATATTTATATATATATATATATATATGTGTGTTTTTGTGTGTGTATATATATGTATGTATTTAATACAATATGTTCCAAGATTGCTGCTAGGTTGCATAATCAGATAAACATTAAAATGTACATAATACCACATCAGATCAAATGTACATCAAACTCAGAATAAGTCCGCGTATCCACCCTCCTCACTGTCCCCTGATTTCCGGCCGTTTGCGCACCTGCGCGCCGGCCTCCGCCTGCCCGACCATGTAGTCGACCACCACGTCCGTGAGGATCTGGAACAACTGGTGGCTCTCGGCAGGGTACTGGTACAGCCACCGCTTCGCCTTCGACATGGTCTTGGAGCCTTTGCCCTCGATCATGTAGCCCATCAGTGTCCACTGTCGGTTGAAAGTGAGGAAGTGCAGTGACCGCCAAATAGCGCTCCATGACACTATACGTCAACAGTGGAGTAGTGCAGCGACCGACATATGGCGCTCCATGACACTACGTCAACAGTGGGGTAGTGCAGCGACCGCCATATGGCGCTCCATGACACTATAGTGTCAACAGTGGGGTAGTGCAGCGACCGACATATGGCGCTCCATGACACTATACGTCAACAGTGGAGTAGTGCAGCGACCGACATATGGCGTTCCATGCACTATAGTCAACAGTGGGGGGTAGGCTCCATGGCACTATACGTCAACAGTGGAGTAGTGCAGCGACCGACATATGGCGTTCCATGACACTATACGTCAACAGTGGGGTAGTGCAGCGACCGCCATATGGCGCTCCATGACACTATAGTGTCAACAGTTTGGTAGTGCAGTGACCGACATATGGCGCTCCATGGCACTATACGTCAACAGTGGAGTAGTGCAGCGACCGCCATATGGCGCTCCATGACACTATACGTCAACAGTGGGGTAGTGCAGCGACCGACATATGGCGCTCCATGACACTATACGTCAACAGTGGGGTAGTGCAGCGACCGCCATATGGCGCTCCATGACACTATAGTGTCAACAGTTTGGTAGTGCAGTGACCGACATATGGCGCTCCATGGCACTATACGTCAACAGTGGAGTAGTGCAGCGACCGACATATGGCGCTCCATGACACTATACGTCAACAGTGGGGTAGTGCAGCGACCGCCATATGGCGCTCCATGGCACTATACGTCAACAGTGGAGTAGTGCAGCGACCGACATATGGCGTTCCATGACACTATACGTCAACAGTGGGGTAGTGCAGCGACCGCCATATGGCGCTCCATGACACTATAGTGTCAACAGTTTGGTAGTGCAGTGACCGACATATGGCGCTCCATGGCACTATACGTCAACAGTGGAGTAGTGCAGCGACCGACATATGGCGCTCCATGACACTATACGTCAACAGTGGGGTAGTGCAGCGACCGACATATGGCGCTCCATGACACTATACGTCAACAGTGGGGTAGTGCAGCGACCGCCATATGGCGCTCCATGACACTATACGTCAACAGTGGGTAGTGCAGCGACCGCCATATGGCGCTCCATGACAATACAGGCCAACAGTGGGGTAGTGCAGCGACCGCCATATGGCGCTCCATGACACTACATAGTGTCAACAGTTTGGTAGTGCAGTGACCGACATATGGCGCTCCATGGCACTATATGTCAACAGTGGGGTAGTACAGTGACCGCCATATGGCGCTCCATGACACTATACGTCAACAGTGGGGTAGTGCAGCGACCGCCACATGGCGCTCCATGACACTATAGTATCAACAGTTGGGTAGTGCAGCGACCGCCATGTGGCGCTTCATGACACTATATGTCAACAGTGGGGTAGTGCAGCGACCGCCATATGGCGCTCCATGACACTATACGTCAACAGTTGGGTAGTGTAGTGACCGCCATATGGTGCTCCATACACTACAGGCCAATAGTGGGTAGTGCAGTGACCGCCATATGGCGCTCCATATAACATCCTAGATCTACAGTGTGACAGTGCAGTGACCGACATATGGCGCTCAATACGACACGGTACATGGACAGCGCTGCAGTGTAATGTCCGTTATATGCCACTCAATACATTGTAGGTGCGACATTCGTGACCCACATGGCACGGTGCAGATGCAACACTGCGCCGGTACCGCAATAAGCAAACATGGCGCGAGTACTGTGGGGTCAATGTCGGCGAGCGGGTGGAATGGCTTTCAAGAAAACCCTTTTGGATGATACTGTTTGAGCCAACTGCCTGCCATGCACTTCAACCACAAACAAAGCAACTGGTCAATGGATACAAAGAATTGGGACAGCGAGGCTACATATAGTGGAAGTGATCACACCGGAACGGCTCCCGGTTAGTGATGACCAAATGCACGACATTTCGGAGAACAATGCATCACAAACTTAAACTATTGGATGACACCGAAGATATTTGTAGGGTTATTATCATGATGGCAAATCTGGACACACAGCAGGGTTTAAGTGGAGAAACTGTCCGATAGCAGACCTCGATACTAATATGCACTGGCAGATTCTGTACCTTACGAATAAAGAACGGAGTTTGTCATCAGTATTAAGCGCAGGCATTACTCGAAGTCGGAGTAGACTGGTGTTCCAAATAAGCCTGGCATTGTTGTCCTTGTCGCTGCGTGAAATTGTGAAATTGTGAAATCGCGTGACATAAGCTAATCGTCGCAGTAACCTGGCAAGCGAAAGGCTGAACAAGCAGAAAGAAACGGCTCGAAAGCCACGTGACTCAAACAGGACCCGAGTAATTGTACAGGGTGGAGAGGCCACTAACCGGCGCACCAGAGAAGCCGATCAGCGGCACCTTGCCCTCCAGCTTGTGGCGGGTCAGAGTGATCGCCTGGAACACGTAGCCCAGCTCCTTGTTAACGTCCACGGGCCACTTCAGTCGCGATAGGTCTTCCGGTCCGGCGAGAGGCTCGGGAAACACCGGGCCCTGTCAACATCACAAGTCAGGTCACAACAAGCCACCTACCAGAGATCACCAGCAGCGGCACAGGGTTCGACTTAGTTATTTGAGTTGAAGGTCACTTCGACCAAAGCATGATCATTTAGCGCGATTTCATTGAAAGTACCAACTGCCAGTCCCAATCACTTGAGAATTCTTATCGAAGTCGGTTAGGTAGTACACCCGATCCGCCGATCACACCCGAGACAATGTTGAAGCTGCACACTATTACATGGTGTACAGTGACGTAAGGAGTAGCAGCAGTGAACTGCAGACGACCCGCAGTGAAGAAGGCAGCGACAGCAGTGAACGCACCTCGCCCGCCTTCATGAGCACCTCCATGCCGAGCGCCTGTGGCACGACCAGAATGTCGGAGAAAATGATGGCCGCGTCCAGGTCGAACCGTCGCACGGGCTGCAGTGTCACCTCGCAGGCCAGCTCGGGCGTCCGGCAGATCCCGAAGAAGCCGTGCTTTTCGCTCAGCACCCGGTACTCTGACGAAACAGGGGAGATGGGTAAGAAAGGAGGGAGACCAAACAGTGCACACCATCCGGTGCGACGAACTTAAATACAGGGTTACACAGAGCTCGCCGAATGGAGAGGGGCACATAACTCCAGCTCGACAGACCGAAAACGAGCCACTTGTTCCTTCCAAACGTATTTAAAGGCAAGACTGGAGTAAAGTGTGACGAGCCAAACGCCATGGTTGGTTTTATACGTTGAAAGCCTGCATTAGGCTGCAATTTTTTTGTCATTACAATTGGAAGAGATTTGTCCCATTTCTAAAACTTACAAAATAATCGTGCTTTCCAATACATTTCGGGAATTTATATGAAGCAGCAATTAGTTTGCAATCATGATTCAAACAACTTCATTCAACCTTTCGGTAAAAAAAGAGCAGATAACCTTCCGGCGAAGATAATGTTCTGGATGGCGAACATCCCGGATAAGGCGATGTTTCCATCCTTGACAAGCATAGCGATTTCTCCCGGTGACAGACCAGCCCCATAGACAAACAAGATTCGCAGTTCCGCTTCGCAAACCAGGTCATTGCGGACCGATGTGGCCTCCACATACAACGTGAAATGAAAATTGCTTCAATAAGTTATAACTGATTGCAGTCGCACATTACTGGCACAATCAACTTCCAATCATAGTGTACACAAGAAAGAAGACAAACGTCAAATGCTTTCCCTAATTGTGTAGAGAATTGTCCACCACTCAGCAGGAGCAGTTGCCAAAATTTGCCTACATGCAGGGATCTCATTTGGGCTATGTCCCCTTCCCGAGAAAAGAGGAACAGGATTGGCGTGCTCGTGCCATGCACCTAACAAAAAGGATGAGCCAACGGCCGTAATCCATCGGAGACGAATGCAGTGCCGCCATACCGGGCAGGGTTCTGCCGGCCTGTCGCATGATCCACACCGGCACCCGATCCACCTGCTGACCCCGTGCCGCACGCAGCAGCAAGTCGTTCTTCAGAACTGGGAACACCTTCTCCTGGGGAAAAAAAATGGTGGACGTGATAACCAGGTACCAAGCTGACATGTAGTTATGCATCCAACAATGCCAAACAGGTGCTGATGCTGATTTTCTGTGCTTCCCCATATGTTGATTAACCATAATTGTTATGAGACATTTTCAAAACAACTGAAAGGTCAGAGTGAACCTGTGTTTGATAATTTGCACTGGCCTGGCAAGCCAAGTTCAGCTAGGTGCACCCTGCACCACCTTTAGTTATCTTTGCTTGAACCTAAGCAGTTTAAGTAGTTTGTGAAGAAGAAAAAATGTGGTTGGATATCCGAAACACATAACATGCAATGACAATTTTTGGTTCACCATGATAAGTTCCTATGCACCTACCTCCATTGTTGCTGCTTACTCCTTGTCTTGGGCGTAGCTATTGCTGCTAGCTCAGCCTTGAAAATGTCTGTAAAAACACAATATTTTGTTTTGCATCAACCAATTGCCAGAACATAGCACAGTTAAATATATCTGACAAAGTACTTCCTTTCGCCTACAAATGGTGCCAAGTTTGTTCAAAACATTCCGCTTTAGTGTTTCCTAGGCCTTAAGGTTATGCTAAGTAGCATATATCATATGAATACTAGCTATTAGCTAGAGTTCGCAGCTCATCGTCATCGAATGCCTTGAAAGGGTAACATATCTTTTAAACATTGTGGTTTTTGTAAAATTCATCTTAATCGAGAGTTATAAAATTGGCATGCCAAAAGTACAGTTGGGAATGCTAAGGGAGCCTCAAACCTTGGATCATCAGATGTGCATCATTGTGGAAAAAAACTTGGGTTCTTCTGTGGTTCATTCAGCTGCTCGGTCATATAGCATCGCCAGCCTTTCACGCTGATTAGTCGCGGGTAGATTCGGTAATCCCACCGGTTGTGGGATTCGAACCCACGATTCTACTATCAAGAGTCCAACTCCCTACTGATTTAGTTGCAGGGACCTCTATCAAATGCGATTGTTTTGGCTGACACTCAGCCAGTGCTGAGTTTGTAACCTCAAAACTGTCATGTTCACTATTATGAACCATGAAACACCAACATCTCATGACACAATTACAGATACTTTGACAACTTGAGAAACTATATCATGGTTCATTATATAATTACCCCTTGACACTATAAAACAAAATGCAGTTAGAGGTATCCTATTGTTTTCTGGTGGAGTCCACAGGATGAATGTAAAATATTGCAAATGACATAGGTGCTCACACATTTCAACATCATACTGCACTCTTTATGACATTGCACACCAAATGAAAGTCCATTATAACTAACTGTGATGCACATGCCTGATTGTTGGGCTCACCGTCACAAATAATCATTTATATCAGAGTGGGGCATTAGTAACAGCCCTGACCATTGCCATGGCACCATAGTCAATTGCATAGATGGAGACCACCCAAAATAATTGGTGCAACCAAACTAAATTTGTATTTTGTTGTTTCCATGCATCACCATAGGCTTGATCTTCAATTTAGCAATTATTGGTGTTGCATTGGTGCATTGCTCCATAGGTACAGGATCAGGAGGCTGCTATGCTATACCCTCATAGGATAACAAAGAGAGCCCATATCCCAGAAGTGCTTTCCTGCTTTATGGAACTAAAAAGGTTTTAATATGTATACCATCAGAAGTCAGAAAAATACGGAAAATATGCAACACAATGTCTATCATTGGTTGCGTGCCTCACATCCACTATTGTGCAGCTGTGTACCTTTTATTTTGATGTGCACCTTAAATATATATATATGTACCTGTATTGTGAACCTTAGGAATTTGACCATTGTAATTTGTCCTGTGTTATCACCTTTCAGAAAAATACCTGGTTGTGCTTGTTACATGTGTCAAAGCTTTCATAATGACTTTTAACCACCTCTCCCTCATAAAAAGATGTTGTTCCAGCCAGCACCCATGCTGATTGCCCCAGAAACACCATTTGATACCAGATTGGAACCATAACCAGATTGGACTTCCAAAGGTGGCATGAGGTTGCTCAGTTTTCCCATTTAGATACCAATAACAAATAAAGAACGAATGATGACAAATACATTGCACAACAAATACATGAGTCCCAGAAAAACAAGAAGATTAAAAATTAATCTAAATTAAACACAAATAGTTTGCACCACAAAATCAGACATGATCATGCAGCTTAGCCAATGCTATTTCATATTGTGATGACCTCAACCATACAGGACACTATTCATGGCTGTAGATCACATGTTCTATGCATCAAGCATGCCACTCGAGACACATCTCATAATGATGTTTGAAAAATATACTATATAAGCTGAAATGTAAGCAAGATAAGAAATGGCAAGCTATAAATACCTAAAAATATGCCAGTAGCCCATTCTTTTTTTATTTCTGGTAATTTTCTTCGAGGACAGTTCTCATACCGACCTTGAGATTGGGTCTATGAAGCATGACCATTGTGTTTGCATCAGAATCCTGCATATAGTGAAAAAATCTGGGAAATTTGTATTTGATTCTTTGTGGTTTCTGGTAAAAACACTTGATAAACTGTTCCTAAACAAGAAGGTGGTATGAGGGCATTATCAACTTTTGGGCATGAGTGACATCAGAGTCAGGAGTTTGGATCAACATGCCTCTGAGAGTACACTCAATAGACACACACTACTGCGATAACTCTGTATTTCTTGGGTTGTGGTGTGCCTAATACACAAACCTCCAGTACCTACATACAGAACATGCAGTACAATCCATTCTTGCATGCTACCACCCAACCAACCTGCTGGCTCTCATGGCAGGGAGCCATGTGGTGACAAGTCAAGGTTGTTTTGTCAAACTTGCTGCAATGAGCAAGAAGGGTTTATACACCCACTCATCTATTTCTGGAGAGGGCATCTATAGCAGCTGGGTATTTCCAATACTAGCCTCCTGCCCCTCCCCTTGGAAAGGTGAAATCATTCTGGCCAGAAAAGGCACCCATTCAGGAAGGCTTAAGTGCAACCCCAGCCCATTGAATATTTGAGCCAAATATTCCCTTTTCAGAGAAAGGGGCATCCACTTGAGACAAAAAGGTACCCTAATATGCTCAAGTACATCCTTCAAGATCCACAAATATTTCCTTGGAGATGCCAAATGTAACCCTCCAAGGAAATGCACCCCATGAACAATCTTGGATCTACCCCTGATTGCAACCCAAAACAAATGTGAGTGACAGGTAGGTGCATACCTAACTCCACAAAAATATGCAACTACAACCATATAGGATCTAGCAGTAATCTTCAAGTATTGCTTCTCACACTTTCTTTATATCAACAAGGTATCTAAGTCACCATCAGCTGACTGCCAGTCAGCTGTTAGTGAGATCACTCAAGCATACAGAGAACAACCTCCAGCCAGGTACACTGAATGAACCTAGGGGCTGGTTGGTTATTGGTTTTACGACACGTCGACCGTTGAGTCATGCAGCGTCGCCAATCTCTCGCGCCGATTGGTCGCGGGCGAAGAGTAGCGACAGGTGAGACTCGAACCCACAACCTTTCGATTGTGAGACGAGCATCTTACCCCTAGACCACTCGTCCCCTAATGAACCTAGAGGCATCACCAGGGATATTTTGAGGGGATTAATGTGGTGCTCATTCAGGGGCATCAGCAGGATAACCTAGCCAGACCCAGCCTAGCTCCCATGGGCTCATTCAGTGCAACCCAGCTGAAGGTTTTTCTCAGTATGTTTGACTAACTTCACCAACAGCTGACTGGCAGTCAGCCAACAGTGACTTAGGTACCTTGTTGATATTAAGAAAGTGTGAGGGGTAATACTTGAAGATTACCAAACCTGCCTAGGTAGGTACTTAAGCATTATTGCAGCTTAAGGTAACCATGAAACAAATTTCATACACATTTTACCTCCATGAAGCATACAAAGGGGTTAAGTATGGTTAAGTTAGGTTATGCCAGGTTCTTGTTATAGGTTAGAAAAATGTTCTTTTTTAAATCGTTTTTCTTCAAAAACAATTCAGGCTAGTGGTATTATTGTAGTTTAAGGTAATCTTTGATTCTTTGGAATATATTTTAATTCCATGTTTTTTAACATTATTAAGGTGATGCTACAACACATTTTCTCTCCAAATGATGCAATTCGTTTGTTTGGGAAGATTCTGACTGTTCCAGTTAGGCTAGGCTAGGTTCTGGTAGGTTGTATTATGCTATGCGATATTTTATGTACTATGCTACATTATCTCAGTCTAGGTTAGGTTAGGTTAGGCTATTATATTGTTCTATGACTTATCTGTTCATATGTAATTTTTCAATTCTTGAAATTGGTATTTGAAACGGAAGTCACCAGACAAGTGAAATGCAGGCATGTCATGCCTCTAGTGGACCCTGAAGGTCAACATCAGAACCAGGCAATGTTGGTGCCATCATTTGGCAATATACTAACCCAGATTCTGTTGTCTAAAGTGACTGCTGGGATGTGTATTACACACTCTCAGAAGGTTATATGCACCACACAATTAATCATAGTGAACATTTCATTGATCCCTTGGATAGTGTTATCTAAACCCAGAACATTGAGCAGCTCTGGTGAAATGTGAAATAGTGGGTGTGGTGACTGGGTATGCAGTGCAGGTATCTGCTGCAATATCTTGGAAGGTATTTGTCCTTGAAGGAATTCCATAGCTGTGAGATCTGTAACTTCCCTCTTGAAGCATCACAGCTGTATAAGCTGCAGTCCAAGTGCCACACTGGTCAGTCTGACAACACCATCAAGGTACAAGTGGACAAGCCACAGCCTGGATTATCCCATTAAGGTATGCAAATGGTTGGAGAGTTAACTTGAAAAATACAGTTAATATCATAGCATGTTTCCTCTGTATCATGCCTATGATGTCATCAAATGGCTATGACATCATCAATTGTATCAACTGCCACTAACTTAAAAGCAATCGTTAGTTAGTTAGTTATTTGGGCTTTAGGGTGCTTCGACCAGAATTTGATCATTTGTGCCCATAACTTACAAGTAATCATTTGCAGAGAAAATGAATGGTCACATAGTTTTAATCATGCTGAAAACATGGTACACAAAAAGAGGTCCCAAAAAATAAAAAAGAACCTTAAACTGCAAATTTACCAGGATAGCTTAGGTTAGGTTTGGCTATGCTTATTAAATTGAACATTTTTACACTAGAAAATTGTTTGGAAATTTGCCATTACAGAAAGCATTTGCTTTCTTGCATGAAAGGTTAGGCTAGGCTAGGCTAGTTTAGGTTAGGTTACATCATTTTTTCTTGATTTTGAATGTTACTTTTTATTATATATTACCCAACACCATGTCCCTTTTTGGGTATTATTTTCCTTGCCAACTGAAAAGTATGCATTTGCATGGGAAATAAGTAGTCATATGATGTTCAGCACATTCATAAGCATTGCAATAGAGCAAGAAATTTCAAGAAATCTGAAATCACCTTACACTGCAAATTTACTTGTAGGTACTTATTATTCAGAAAACAATGCATGTGACTCAGTAGGGTTAGTATTGCTGATCTGAGGCACTACATCTCATGCAAAATACTCACAATAACTGTACATTTACTGGCACACAACAAATGAAACTGAAGTAATGCCTAGGGTCTGTTCCCGTGGCTCCACCAGAAGGAACTCGGTGGAGGTTAGTTGAGGCTAGTTGAGACTTGCTCATGGGAACAACCAGTGGAGCTTGGTGGATAAATCAGCTGACAGCAGTGTTAATTCCAAGACAAAAAGGAAGCATTTGGCCATGTATCATAAATTGCCAATTCCAAATGTTGGTCCAGATGATCACACAATGTACATAGTATGCCTTGTAATACAGTCTCAAATTTGTATTTATTTCTGGCGATGTATGTGTCCTCAGAGACTGCAGGGAGCACAGATGTTCTTTTTGCCTATGGGATGAACCAGGCAATCTCTCTTCCCTCTCGGTTGAGCACTAGGCATCGTCTCCCCGTTTTGCGGTTGGTTACAGTTACCCCCGTCTTGGTGCCCTTAATGTACAGCATATAATCTGGTGTCTGACCCACTGGGCTCCCTGGGTCCCCAGGCGTCTCTCTACCCGATGCTAACTTTTTCTCATCTCAACTTGCCTGACCTTATCAATCAGGCTTGAGTAGGATTTTAGCCTGTGCAGGGAGAACGGTAGTACATCTGGGCACAGGGATTGCTTTGGATCCGGTCGGTAAAGTAACGTTTTCCCATCAGGCCAAATGATGTAGATCAAAGGCCACAAAAGGATGTTTTTGTGGTCTGCATCTCTTACTTTGATTATTGTTCATAGTTGTAGTAGTAATTTCATATTTCCTTTGTGAAGGATGATCCTGGTTGATGAAGATGATTTATATGATGGAGAGCATTGTTTGCTCACAAATATATGGAGCCAGTGCACCGTGATTGAGCTCAACTGAAAAATCACAATTGGACCCTGCTCTTGGGCTGGTGGAGCTTTTGCTCCACTGGTGGAGGTTGGTGAATACAAATATCCCCTGAATTTGTAACAAATGACCAGGGGAGATTTTTGGAGGTTAATGGAGCCATGGGAACAGACTCCAAGTGATTCTGGTTGATGTCTAAACTGAAAGGGACCATGAAGAAACATTCCTCTGTATTGCCCCAAGCATTCTTAGTGCCTTCTTCCTGGCTTCTTTGGTCTGTTCTGATGCCCCCAATTTTGTGTTCAAAATAACACCTAAGTCCTTCTCCTGCTGAGTCACAGATAGTACTTGGCCACCCATCAAGTATGGCGCCTTCATATGCTGTCTACCTGCATGCATGACTTGGCACTTATCAAAATTAAACTTCATTTGCCATTTTTCGGACCACTTCACAAGCTCGTCTAAGTCTTTCTGCAGCAAAACCTGCTCATTGTGCCCTGTTATTGCCCGAAAGATCTTCAAATCATCCGCAAATTTCAAAACCTTACTGCTTAGGCCACATTCAATGCTATTCACATATATAATGAACAATAGTGGCCCCAGTACCGAACCCTGGGGGACTCCACTAAGAACATTTTGCCATGATGACTTTGTACCATTTAGCATCACTCTCTGCTGTCTATCTGAAAGCCACAACTCTATCCCTTTTAGGATCCTACCTGCAATACCATGGACCTGAAGCTGCATCATTAACCGTTTATGGGGTACCTTGTCAAAGGCCTTACTAAAGTCAAGATATGCTACATCAACCTGATTTCCCTGATCAAATTGTTCTGTAGCAAAATTCAAAAAGTCCAAGAGATTTGTGAGACACGATCGCCCTTTTCTAAACCCATGTTGAGTATCTTGAATCAATCTGTTTCCTTCCAGAAAACTAACTATTCTATCCTTGGTTATTGTTTTTTTTTACGACACGTCGACCGTTGAGTCATGTAGCGTCGCCAACCTCTCACGCCGATTGGTCGCGGGCGAAGAGTAGCGACAGGTGAGACTCGAACCCACAACCTTTCGATTGTGAGACGAGCATCCCCTAGACCACTCGTCCCCTCTATTCTATCCTTGATAATTGATTCGAGTACCTTGCAGACTAGGGATGTGAGGCTTACTGGCCTATAGTTTTCAACTTTCCCTCTTTCTCCTTTCTTGAAAATAGGAACTACATTTGCCCTTTTCCAATCTGTTGGAATTGGAAAAGTTCCAACTTTCCAATTCCAAATTGGAAAAGTTGGATTTTCAAAAGTTGGATCATGCAACAGACATGATTTTCCAAATAACAGAGCAGAGCGAAATAACCGACAAAGCTTAGGTCTATGCTAGTTCCTAACTATGCAGCACTTACAAGGTAATCACTGTGCATAAAGTTGACTGGTTTTAAAGAAAGAAGAAATCACTCGCTGAATAACTGCCAAAAATGAAATAAATAGCTGAAAACACTGACACACTAGACAAAGACAGACAGAATGGACAAAATGGCGCTGGGCAGCGTCTCTAGGTGTAAATATTATAATCTGCTTGCTAAAAAAGAAACTTATGAGATAAAACTATGCAAATATATGCACAGAAGTAATTGCTAAATACCTATCCACAGTTAAGCCTAGTATACTGCCCAGTTCTGCAACGACTTATCTGGAAAGCAGGAGCTCCACACCGACGTGTTTCCACCTTGACACCTGGCGGCGACTCGTGAACAAATAGCATTGTTCTTGTCATAGCAACACTTGTTCAACTTTATTGATGAAAATATCACGTATTTTGGAATGTGTGCCATTATATAGGTTTTGTTCAGGTGATTTGAGCACGATTGCTCGAAGTCCTGACCTGTGTAATTTAAGCAATGTCTCAAACTTATATATATAGAGGAGAGGTTATCATGAGAGAACAAGTGAGTGACGCCACATTGAGGTTGATTCTTTCCATCGACAATTACAGGACTTGTGTAAAAATGGAACACATTTTTGATCAAAATGTTGTTTTTCTGGTGTTTTCTAATGTGATTTCAACGAATTTAACTCATTCATTTGGAAAATGAAAAATTCCCAAGGTATAAGCACTTCAAGTTCAAATACTTTTTTTCTAATAAATCGGTCGAAGAAAATAATTTAACTATGGGTCTTCTCCCTCTATATTGTTCCTGAGACCACGAACTGGGAGCAAAAATCCGCTGTAAAACCACCTATTATAGAGGTAACTTTAGTAAGAATACCTATTAAACTTCCAGAAATTTAGGAAATATCCTTACTAAACACACTTCCCTTCTTAGTAAATATACTAACTAAACCTTCGAGGATGTATTGGACAGCTGTGCCCAAGGCCTATCGAGTCAAGGCTGTGCCCAAAGTGATATATACCTAATATATACCGAATTAAGGCAGAAACATACGGTTTTCGATTTCAAAGAGTATTAAATCGAGTGCATGAAGTGTTGAACTTCTTCTTTATCACGTCTATGACACACCAGGTACGGATGATTATACGCGATGTGCTATATTTGTAGAGAAGATTTTGATTGTTTATTTCTTTGCCAACTGAAAAGTTATCATTTGCAGGGAAAATGAGTGGCAGTATCGTCATTTTTTACGTTAAAATACCATGCATTCAAAATAAAAATTCCAAAGAATCAAAATTTACCTTGATCTCCAATTATACCCAAAGTTTTAGCAAAAATAATATATTCAACAGATCAAGATGTTTCAACGTTAGAGCATCTTTGTTGGAGTCTAAATACATACTAATTCCCTTCTTTAATTAGACACAGATGAAGATGCGTAGACATCAAACTGTCTGTCGAATAAATCATCTTTGCCATGCTGTTTTCACGTCACATTTTGGGGAAGACGGGGATATCTGAACACGTTCTGTTTTCTGAACACCTACCTTTGGTCGTCTCCCACATCATGTTCAGTGCATAAATAACAAAAAGATGGTGGTATTCATAAATGATAGATCTGTCGCTACCAAAACATGAAAGTCTGATCACATAATTCTACCTATACTTTGTGTACAAATATTGCGAAGTTCTCAGGAACCATTGTAGGCTTCGAAGAGCAGTTGACTTTAGGAAACCATAAGGAAGTGACTTCCATTTTTTTTGCAATTACACCAGCAATTTTTAGTGCTACTAATAGCTTGTACCACAACAGCTACAGTGAGGTAATCCTGAACAACAACATTGTCATGTTCAGGATACGGCACACTGCTATAAAATAATAATCAGTTTTAAAGTTAGTTAGTTATTGTGGTTTAGGGGCACATCGACTGCACAGGTCATATAGAGCCCATTGTTTTAAAGTTGCTCTTTGCAAGTGGTTAGAGGATTTTCATTAAAATGAACTGTTTGAATATGGTTGGTTGGTTATTGGTTTTACGACACGTCGACCGTTGAGTCATATAGCGTCACCAATCTCTCACGCCGATTGGTCGCTGGCGAAGAGTAGCGACAGGTGAGATTCGAACCCACAATCTTTCGATTGCGAGACGAGCATCTTACCCCTAGACCACTCGTCCCCCACTGTTTGAATATGGATAGCTTGTTCATTTTTGTGTTCAGTAAACACAGTACAATTACAGTTCGCCGCCAGGTGTCAAGGTGGAAACACGTCGGTGTGGAGCTCCTGCTTTCGAGATAAGTTGTTGCAGAACCGGACAGTATCCTAGGCTTAACTGTGGATAGGTATTTAGCAATTACTTCTGTGCATATATTTGCATAGTTTTAGCTCATAAGTTTCTTTTTTAGCAAGCAGATTATAATATTTACACCAAGAGATGCTGCCCAGCGCCATTTTGTCCATTCTGTCTGTCTTTGTCTAGTGTGTCTAGTGTGTCTTTGTCTAGTGTTTTCAGCTATTTATTTCATTTTTGGCAGTTATTCAGCGAGTGATTTCTTCTTTCTTTAAAACCAGTCAACTTTCTGCACAGTGATTACCTTGTAAGTGCTGCATAGTTAGGAACTAGCATAGACCTAAGCTTTTGTCGGTTATTTCGCTCTGCTCTGTTATTTGGTAAATCATTCTGCAGCAAGTTACTTTTCAATCGCAATCTAGGAATAAGCTGCAGCCTTTAGGATAGTTACTACCAGGATGCAGGCACAAGAGGATGAGGTTAGGGCCCTTAAGGCAGAGCTTTCCAAGCTCAAAGCTTCCCTTGCTTCACAGGGCTGGTCAGAAAGGGTAACATGTAAGGGGCAGTCTGTAGCAGGGGCATCCTATGCCCAGGTGGTCACAGGCCACCAGGTAACTGTAGCTTCCCCTGCTGTGGAGGTGGCAGGGAAATCAGAAGAGAGAAGTATTCCTAGTGAACAGAAGATTTCTAGTTGTAGCGCACAGGAGGGGCAGTGGTTTAAAGTCAGGGGGTGGAGGATTTGGAGGAGTGAGCCTAAGCAAGGGAGCAGTGAGTGGCAGGTGGTAGGAGTGGGAAGTAACCTAGTGAAGCAGCTCAACAGGCAGGAGTAATAACATCCAATAGGTTCCAGGCACTGGAGGACTGCCCGCAGGATAGTGATAGCAGTGATAGCAGCAAGGAGACTGTGCTGGTGGTAGGAGACTCTCGGGTGCGGCATTTAGATAGAGTTTTCTGTAAAGGTAGGAGAGGCAGGAGGTGCATCACCAGGCCTGGTGCCAAGGTTAGAGACCTGGTGCCAGTGGTGGCACAGGCCACCAGTGAGGACCAGTTTAGTACAGTTATAGTGCAGGTAGGAGTGAACAACGTAGGTCCTGCTAGGAGCGAGGAGCTGCTGCAGGACTACAGGGCCCTTCTGGCCACCCTGAAGCAGAGCAAAAGCAGAGTTATTGTGACAGCTATTCTGCCCAGGGCTAAAGTCTCCCCTGAGTGGAGCTCTAGGGCACTGGCAGCCAATGCCAGGGTGGGTAGCCTCTGCAATGAGTTAGGTTTGACCTTTGTTGACAAGTGGTGCAGGTTTTATGGTTCATGGGACCTCTATCAAAGGGATGGCCTGCGCTTCTCCGAGGAGGGGGTGCAAGTGTTAAGTAAAGTGTATGAACATGTCCTTCAGGGAAACTAGATAATTGGGTGGGGTGGGAAGAAGTGGCATTACCATCTCATGAATATGCCAATAGTGACAGCATAGGCAATAGAACCTCACAGTCAGCAAATAGGGATGACAGTAGATCAAGGGGGCAGAGTGGTAGCTCATCCAGAGATGACAGAGCTACTCAGCATGAAAAAACCAAAGATGGTTATGGAACATTTCTTAAGTGTATGATGCTTAATGCTCAGAGTATTCGATCCAAATTTGACGAGTTCAAGTGTTATGTTGCTGATGAGGAACCAGATTTTGTTTGCATTACTGAGGCATGGGTCAGTGAGGGATATTTTGGGGATAACTTGCAGGACTATGAGATCCAGGGATACAATATGTTTTCATGCAATAGGAGTCCAGCAGTGAAAGGGGGTGGTGTAATGCTCTATGTGAATAGCTTATTCAGTTCTCAAAAAGTAGCAGATGGGGTAAAAAATGTGTCTGTGGAGTCCATTTGGCTTGATGTTTCTGTGGGAAAAGGCAACAGCAATAAACTGAGAATAGGAGCTTTGTACCGATCAGGAACCTTGCCACATTCTCAGCAACTGGAGCTTGATAAGGTGATTTGTGAGGAAATCAGTAGGAACTTTCAGAGGAAATGCCTTATTCTTGGTGACTTTAATCTAAAAGGATATGAAAATGTTGGTGTTGGCTCCCCAGCATGTAAACTGTTTAGGAAATTCCTTGAAGAGGACCTGTTCTTACACCAGTTTGTAACAGAACCAACTAGGCAGGGCTCATTCTTGGACCTTGTCTTCTCGGATTTAAGTGATTTAGTTCAAGACTTGACTGTAGGAGAAACTCTGGGAAGAAGTGACCATAACATAGTGAGATTCAAGGCACATGTAGCAGGGACAATCAAGGATAATTTGGCAAAGGATCCAAATTTTAACAGGGCAGACTTTGACTGCATGGGAGCAGCTTTAAGTGCCATAAAATGGGAAGAAGAATTCTCCGATTTAAATGCCTGTGAAATGTGGGAAAAGTTCAAATCTTACTTGAAGTAAATGGGAGTATATTGAGTGAGGATAGTGAGATGGTTGAAGAATTGAGCAAGCAGTTTAAATCAGTGTTTACATTGGAGGATGTGACAAATCTGCCAACTGTGAACCACAGCCCAGCAACATGTGATCAGTTACATGATGTTGATTTCATTGACAGTGATGTTGTTTTGAATTATGTCAGGAAAATAAAGCCAAACAAGGCAGCAGGACCTGATGGAATCTATGCTAGGGTATTGCGGGAAGCTGAAAAAGAATTGGCAATTCCACTCAGTATAATATTTTGTAGATCAGTTCCACAAAATGAAATTCCAACCGATTGGAAAAGGGCAAATGTAGTTCGTATTTTCAAGAAAGGAGAAAGAGGGAAAGTTGAAAACTATAGGCCAGTAAGCCTCACATCACTAGTCTGCAAGGTACTTGAGTCAATTATCAAGGATAAAATAGTTAGTTTTCTGGAAGGAAACAGAGTGATTCAAGATACTCAACATGGGTTTAGAAAAGGGCGATCGTGTCTCACAAATCTCTTGGACTTTTTATATTTTGCTAGAATTGCTAGAATTGCAGAACAATTTGATAAGGGAAATCAGGTTGATGTAGCATATCTTGACTTTAGCAAGGCCTTTGACAAGGTACCTCATAAACGGTTAATGATGCAGCTTCAGGCCCATGGTATTGTGGGTAACATCCTAAAATGGATAGGGTTGTGGCTTTCAGACAGACAGCAGAGAGTGATGCTAAATGGTACAAAATCATCATGGCAAAATGTTCTTAGTGGAGTCCCCCAAGGGTCAGTACTGGGACCACTATTGTTCATTATGTTTGTAAATAACATTGAAAGTGGCCTAAGCAGTAAGGTTTTGAAATTTGCAGATGATTTGAAGGTCTTTAGGGCAACAACAGGGCACAATGAGCAGGTCTTGCTGCAGAAAGACTTAGACGAGCTCGTGAAGTGGTTTGAAAAATGGCAAATGAAATTTAATTTTGATAAGTGCAAAATCATGCATGTAGGTAGGCAGCATATCAAGGCTCCATACTTGATGGGTGGCCAAGTACTATCTGTGACTCAGCAGGAGAAGGACTTAGGTGTTATTTTTAACACAAAATTGGGGGCACCAGAACAGACCAAAGAAGCCAGGAAGAAGGCACTAAGAATGCTTGGGGCAATAAATAGGAATGTATCATACAAAAGTGAGGAAGTCATCAGGAAGCTTTATTGTGCATATGTCAGGCCACATCTGGAATATTGTGTCCAAGCTTGGTCCCCTAGTTATGAAAAAGATTGTTGGCTTTTAGAGAGAGTACAAAAGAGGGCAACAAAAATGGTGAATGGTATGGGCAACCTGGCATATGAGGAAAGATTGAAGAAATTGAATATGTTTTCACTTGGATATAGAAGGCTGAGAGGAGATCTCATCGAGGTATTTAAATTTGTTCATGGTCAGGAACAGGGTTATCTCAGGGAACTGTTTGAATTTAACAGAAATGATGCAACTAGAGGTCATCAATTCAAAATTAAAGTTAATCACAGCAGGACAAGGTTAAGACAGTCCTTCTTCACCAACAGGGTAGTAGAACACTGGAACCAGCTGCCAGAAACCATTGTCAGTAGCAACACACTGAACATCTTTAAGAACAGCATAGACAATCATTATAAGAATAGGGGGCTTGTTTTTCTGTATTCCAGGGAGAGTTGATCAACACATTTGATGGACAACTGGTTCAGTGTACAGAGTGCAACCAAGAAGGGTCCTTGTGGCTCATAGTTACACTGATCTTTTATGTCTTTATGTCTTTACTGGTTCAGCCATACAGAAGCAGGAGTAGAGCTATTTCTTGCATAATGCCTAAAGTGTTCAGGACCCCCTCTTCTGCTATGTAATATATATATATATATATATATATATATATATATATATATATTATATATATATTTTATATGTATATATATATAGATATATATATAGATATATATATATATATATATATATCTATATATATATATATATATAGTGTGTGGGCAGTGCACACCAAATCATATGGCTTATGAGTCTGATACCATTGAGTCAGATCTGAATCAATTCAAATTTATGTTTGAGTCGTGAGTTGAATCGGATCTCTGTAGCTCTGAGTCTGAATTGAGTCGAATCAAATAATTTTGACCAGCTGTGAATCATGAGTTGAATCGGATCTCAAGATCTATGAGTCAAATGTGAGCCGATTAAAAAAATTTGAGTTGAGCACAGGTCTGATGTGAACCCACATTTTATTGTCAGTTGGACCATGCATAATGACATAGTTCTTGCGGACTAGCTTTCAATTGAATGTAAGCATGGTAAGAAGAAATAATTACAACTTACTAGGCATTACCTTCGCATTTGCTTCATTCCCACCATAATTTTATTGTTTGTTTATTGGGTGGCTCTCAGCACAACTATATTTTTATGAAGCTGGTTGAATGCATCATTGTCATTATTAGGTATTACCTGGACAACTTATTATGACCTACATACACTAATGTGTTCTATGTAGATTGGTGTTTTTCTACTATTAGTGTAAAGGGTGGGATGCTCACAACAACTATGATTTAGTGTCGTCTTTTTTCAGAAATCACCTGTACCAAGAATCTAGACCGCCTAGGGAAGCTTGCAGCTTGCCTATCTATCAGACTGCAAACTGTGGCACTTTCGGCCAGATCTCGTCAGTGTGGGGCGGGCAACCAACAGCGGTGCTGCAATTGGTGCGGGTAAGGTCATAAAGTGTTAAGGCTTAATAAAAGCCACAGGGGCCCATCTGGGTTAAGCCTATCTGGAAAAGGTACTAGAAATGTACATACTCTCACCCCAATCAATCCCTTACCTCAAGTTCCTAGGAAGCTATATATCGCAGCCTATCTAGCACCAATTCACTTGCTATTGCATAACACGCTCCCATTGTGCTACCATAGACAATCTCATCAGTATCACATCCTGAAGGAAGGTGCCGAATGCACTACTAGGTACACCCTATATAAAGTTATAAAGCATTTAGACTTAATAAGAGACTCACTTCCTATTGCATAACACACTCAACAATTACAAACTCCTCCCATCATACCTATCATGCTACCATAGACAATCTCATCAGTATCACATCCCAAAGGAAGGTGCTGAATCCACTGCTAGGTACACCCTATATAAAGTTATAAAGCATTTAGACTTAATAAGAGACTCACTTGCTATTGCATAACACACTCAACAATTACAAACTCCTCCCATCATACCCATTGTGCTACCATAGACAATCTCATCAGCATCACATCCTGAAGGAAGGTGCTGAATCCATAAAGTCATAAAGTATTAAGGCTTAATAAGAGCCACAGGGGCCCATCTGGGATAAGCCTATCTAGAAAAGGTACTCGGAATGTACATACTCCCACCCCAATCAATCCCTTATCCCAAGTTCCTAGGAAGCTATATATCCCAGCCTATCTAGCACCACTCACTTGCTACCGCAGAACACCCTCAACAATCACAAGCTCCTCCCATCACACCCATCGTGCCACCATAGACAATCTCATCAGCATCACATCCTGAAGGAGGGTGCCAAATCCACTGCTAGGCACACCCCACACAAATTATAAAGTGTTCAGACTTAATAAGAGACTCACTTGCTATTGCATAATACACTCAACAATTACAAACTCCTCCCATCATACCCACTGTGCTACCATAGACAATCTCATCATTATCACAGCCCTAAGGAAGTCGATCAACCCTCCCTGGAATACAGAAAAACAAGCGCCCTATTCTTATAATGATTGTCTATGCCATTTTTAAAGATGTTCAGTGTGTTGCTACTGACAATGATTCCTAGCAGCTGGTTCCAGTGTTCTACTACCCTGTTGGTGAAGAAAGACTGTCTTAACCTTGTCCTGCTGTGATTAACTTTAATTTTGAATTGATGACCTCTAATTGCATCATTTGTTAAATTCAAACATTTCCCCGAGATATCCCTGTTCCTGACCATGAACAAATTTAAAAACCTCGATGAGATCTCCTCTCAGCCTTCTATATCTAAGTGAAAACATATTCAATTTCTTCAATCTTTCCTCATATGCCAGGTTGCCTATACCATTAACCATTTTTGTTGCCCTCTTTTGTACTCTCTCTAAAAGCCAACAATCTTTCTCATAACTAGGGGACCAAGCTTGGACACAGTATTCCAAATGTGGCCTGACATATGCACAGTAAAGCTTCCTGATGACCTCCTCACTTTTTGGAATCCACTGCTAAGTACACCCTATATAAAGTTATAAAGCATTTAGACTTAATAAGAGACCCAAGGGCCCATCCAGTTAAGTCTGTAAATGGAAGATAATATAAGCCTGGTAAAAAGACCTTCCCCAACCATCCCACATCCTGAAGAACCAGTCCTCCAATATCCCACACACCTATCAATGCCTATCTTGATCTACCCTAGCTTTCCAGCCCTATTCCTCTGATCTCTCTTAACACGTGTTTGATACAACGAAGAAGGTCTAAAGCACATATGCGATATTATAACATTTAGGAAGTGTTCTGAATTGAAAATATTTTCATTTTAATATATAACAAACCATTAAAACGGCCCGAAAGGTGTACCCCAGATGACGTCATTTGTACCATTTGAGGCGACATGCAGGAAGGCATGGGGATGACAACGGCCTGGGCGAGCCTCATCAAGCCTCAACTTACCTCCACTGAGTTCCTTCTGGTGGAGCCACAGGAACAGACCCCTAATCTCCACGGAGGGTCACCTTGCGGCCGTTAAGCGGCCAACCCTATTTGACATAAATGCTATTTTTAATACAACGAAGAATGGCTCTTAGATGCTCCTGGGTTTTAGACATTGCATGTAAAGAAAATATACGACCTTGAATATACCAGGAGGTGCTGAGTTGACATCAAAAGTATCGGTAAAGATTATACTTTTGATGTCAACTCAGCATCTCCTGGTATATTGAAGGTCATATATTTTCTTTACACACAATGTTTAACACATGTGGATTGAATGCCTTATCAATAATTTTCTAACTGCATCCATGCCTGCTTAAAGGGGTCTGTGCAGTGCACACTTACTTAACATACATCTCACCCCATCCATCACAAATTATAACTCAAAAACAAGATTTTCCTGTCTAAAAAATTTATTTACATACTTTTAAATACTTTTACACCCTACTTTTAAATACATTCAATCTGGGTACTGTTGTCTCTAGTTACCTTGGATGCGGGCACAGGGTACCTGGTGCAGGCGGACTGAAAATCTACGGATCCTGCCGCTGACAATGGGAGACAACGCGCGAAAGCTTCCGGACGCAGCCGCCAGAACGGCGACACATGCGAGAATGACATGAATTGCCCGCCGCAGGAGCCGCGTCCATGCCTTTCGCTTGTGAATAGCGGGAGATTGGGGTGAAAGAAGCTTCCTAAGATTAATTACTTGGTGTTGGTGAGTTCGGAACTGAGTTCCCGGTTTCGCAAATAGGTAATTTATGTGTCTGGGTAGAGCCAGTGGCCTTCCGAAGGAGGGACAAAGGGGTCCAGTGCCTCTTTATCCCACGATCCCTGAGAGATTGTTGTGGCCCCCAAGAATATCGTCGAAGTTCGGAAAAATGCGCCGGACCGCTTAAAAATCCCGCTGGGCCCCCAAGGATCGCACCAGATCCCACGACAAAGTCACATTGGGGTCCCAAGAAGTTGCGCTGGGACCCCTGAAAATGACTGACCCCCAAAATTGCAACGAGCCCCCTGAAAATTACATTGGGGCCCAAAAAATAGATTCATGGCTCCCAAAAATGACCCTGGGGTTGCCCAAAAGTGTGACCGGGGCCCCTGAAAATACCATTGGAGCCCCAAAAAGTCGCGCGGGGCCCCATTAAAATCACGCTGGGGCAAAGAAGTCGTGCGGTGGTCATCGAGAATGACGCTGAGCAACCCAAATACTGGCCGGGCCCCTAAAATTCATGCTGGGTGCTCAAAAGGTCGAGCTGGGAGACCCTGCAAATCGCGCTTGGCCCCCACAAAGTCGCACCGGGGCACCTGAAAATCACGATGGAAGCCTCAAAAGTTCCCCGCCGGGACCCTTGAAAGTCACGCGGGGACCCCCAAAACCATGCGGTAGTCCTTCAAAATAACAATGGTCGTCCCAAAGAGACGGGCCGAGCCCCTGAAAATCACGCTCGTGGCTCAAAAGATCGTGACATGCCTTTTCCTCCGCCCTTTGCACGATGGGTGGGCGTTGCCCCCTTGGCTCCCGGATCCGCCGCTAATGAGACCTGTATATTGTGTGATGTGATCTAAATTGTGCACCTGATGTCCTCAGCGGTTGGTTTGATGTTTCGTACCTGATGCATGACATCGTTTACCGGTTGATCTCTTATTCCATTCCATCATGCATGCAGCATATATTCTTGGCTTACCATCCGCTTTTTTGTCATGGGCTAATGCAATGGTGGAAAAGGAATATTAAGTGTCCGGAAGCAAGGCATAACAACTTACAAAATTGTTCCTGCCTGGGTGTAATTTCCCAACCAAGTTATCAAATTTTATATTTGAAACTACCATCACTGTGCATGTAGCATGAGCTTTCCAGACTTAGCTTCGGCCGGGGATCTCAACATTGGGCACACGGACAGGTCAGAGGTGGATCCGGAAATTTCCATGGGGATACTCGTCTGGGGGGGCAGATTTCCTCGGAGGGCCGCCGCTGCGAAAGTCCTTGGAGGTGCGCATTTGCCTGAATGTCTGTTGAGAGGAGGGATGTGTGCACTCAACCGTACTGAAAAGCGCACCGCTTACACTCAAGGGGGTGCATTTCCTCTCAGAGCAGCGTCTTCGGCTGAAAATTGAGCGAGGGGGCTCGTTGCACTCTAGCTTTCCCAGCCAGATACTCCGTTCAGATGGGCGCCATCTTTTCATGGGGGTATGCCCCCAGCGCTCTCCTGTATGCGCCTCTGGGCTCTGGGGTAGATGCACTCTTAAGGTATACACAACAATGCCCCTGGTAGCTGCCCAGCATAGGTGTAGGTTTCTTAAATTTTTTAGGAGGGCACAATACATGAATGCAATGGCCGGGCCCAAATGGATTGGGTGTGGGGGGGCATATCACATTAAGGTCCAATATTAGAAGTTGAAATTATTCCAAGGGCACATCCAACACGGGGGATAGAAGCAAGTGCCCTTCCAGGCACTGCTGGGGCCGTAGGGTATTCAAACACAACACATGAGGAAGATCGTCGGCAATCGGGAAGCAAACATTAGCATATTTCATGTTTGTCTAGAAATACTAATCATGCCACATCTCAGCAACGCAATCAGACTCTTCGAAATGTGCCGCACATTGATACCTACACGGGAATACTTAGATCGTTTGAAGGAGGCTTCTCTTGAATTTTCATAATCCATGCCTTTTCTCGGATTCCTCGACAGGGAACTTATCCCCACCTGCTCCGCTGGATGTAGGGACACAGCAAATACCCATCCCATCAAATGGTTACTGACATATTTCATGCGAACTATTAAAAACCAGCATCAACAACCCTTCAACACACTCCCAGCCTTTGCGGGCCGCAGTTTGCTGCTTTTCGTGTCACACTCGCCTGGGCTGCCATCTGGTGGCAGAAACTCCGCGATGTCTCCCATTCAACCACGACTTCAAAAATCACAAAAACAAAATCAGAACACACCCAGAAACAAAAATAACCGTGTGAGCGATATTTGTCTCAATAGATAGCTGCCAAATTCATTCACCGCGTAAAAAAAAATCCATGCTGGCAAATTTCGTTGAGTGTTCCATACCAGAGTATATTAAAGAATGGGTGCACCCAAGGCGATATATACCAGGTGGCGTCATCCCTACTGCGCAGCTTTTTGCGCAGGTCCTTAAATGACGTCTTCAGGGGTACACACTGAACATGGGCCAGCCACTTACACGCTTCGAAGATACGCAACGTGTGTACACTACGGGGGAGAAAACGAGAGTTTAAGAGGTTTAGGTGCAAACTTAGAGCGTCATAGTCCCGGAAGGGATCTCCAATACCTTTCATACGCATATTATACCCGAAACAGCGTGCAAAGGGAGGTAGGGCAAATCAAATACGGCAGAGAATTAACATCTTACTGCGGCGGGATGCAGTAAGGACGTATCTGAAGCGTGGTCGTCGCCATGATGGAACCAGGTGGATGGGGGGGGGGGGGGAAGAGCCCCAATCTGTATTAAATTTAGCATTGTGCTTGTGGTGTTGCATGGCAAAAGTAATTAACCGAAACACCTTTTCATTCCCCTCTATATGCGGCAACGCCCCTGATTTAGATGTCAAGGAAGGTGACAATTGTTTTTTTTTATCAGCTCGATAGTACCATAGGGAGCACGTGAGAGGCAGACATTCCTTTTATGGGGACATCTGTAAGCCCCCGTGCCAGCTCAGCAACGGGGGTGGAACTTTCAGAAAATGATTTGGGGGACGCAATACCTGGAGGTAACAGGAAGACCTTCAGTCGAGAGGCCCCATTAGAGCCACATGTTAAAATATGAAATTATTTGGGGAAGGTGGGCTCACGTCAGTCTTAAAGGGGGCTGACGCCTCCCAAAAGTAAGTAAAATTTCACTCTAGTTAGGAGGCTACATTCGACGGACGGACGGATGGGGCTCCAAAAGCGGCCAGGCATGTATTGGTGGCATTCCCAAGCAATGCGTTCAGGACTAGATCTGGATCATTCCAAAACGCTCCTACGCGTCGGCGTAGTCGACCTAGTCGGCTTCTGTGTTGGTTCCGGTTCAGAGCGTGAAGGAAGGATCGCAATCAAAGTTCGTGGAGCAAAGGGACTTTGCATGTCGTTTTTTCCAATCAATGATCATAGGCCAAATGATAGATACAAGCAACAATGAAGTGACATAAGCCAAACCTGCCACATAGCACTGCCAGTGCCAAGTGCAGCCAGAACGGGCAATCATAGGGAGCGCCGCTAGTCTGTCCCTGGTCACAGCGGCAGCAGCAAAACACGCCAACAGGACAGCGTGACCGGGCGATACGAGAGCATTGTTAAGTGCCGCCAGGACGGGCCGGTACAGGGATCGCCGTCAACCCGTCAATGGTCACAGTCGCAACAGCAAAACACGCTAACAATACGGCAGGATCGGGTGACACGAAAGCAGTGCCAAGTGTCGCCAGGACGGGCAGCACAGGGGGCGCCGCCAGTCCGCTAACTGGCGGTCACGGCGGCAGCAGCGAACACGGAGAAAAAGAGCAGAACCGGGCGACACGACACGATACACAGCAGGGACGGTGACAGATGATCGGCAGTGTGAGGGTGGACATCCTATCGCTGGCTGGTGACATGCTGGCGCACCTGCCTAGATGCCCGCCTCTCTGCGCTCTGCCGAGCGGAATTCTAGTGCAACCAGCCGATGCGGACATGCATCCCAACTCGAGTCAGCCTCCGTGCCACACAGACATCTAGCCTCGGCTGCCGGCTGCTGATGACGCCTACCAGGCGCCTCACAATGCTGGCCTCGCCGGCGCAGGTTGGGCCCATGATGGAGCAGAAATATGAATTCAACTGGTCTACCAGCACCGTCTACGAGGTCTGTGGCACGTAGAGCCGGCCGCAACCGATAGTGGTGAGCCAAGAGCTGGACACAGTTGTCAGGAGCGCCTCCGGTGCTTCAGACGTCGAACAGCCAAGCGCTGTATTGACACGCCTTATTTTGTAGGCGACGAAGCCGGCAACGACAGCAAGGCCGTCACGCTCCAGTCCCAGTTTACTGATGGTGGTCGTGCTATATTCATGTGAATTGAAGTGGCATCAATCTAGCTGAACTGGTTCTTCATTTAGCTATACAAGGATAAGATTCTCAAAAATACAGCAAGCACAACAGATATGCATGATTCAACACTGCATACCATACAAATCTGGTAGGCAGGTTAATTCATGGAATGGCACCAGGTTTCGGAAGAGGCAGGTGTTGCCATTGCAGCATCAGCTTCAGCTGCATCAGATAGCCAGGATCATAACCATCAGAGGTAAAGTGGTTGGACCAAATGAATGAGTTGGTTGGATGAACTCTTTCAGCTCTTTTTCACTTTGTCAACTAAGTCTTGCATGTATTTCCATCTCTTGGAAACTTAAGCATGTTGATTGGTTGGTTATTGGTTTTTACGACACGTCGACCGTTGAGTCATATAGCGTCGCCAATCTCTCACGCCGATTGGTCGCGGGCGAAGAGTAGCGACGGGTGAGACTCGAACCCACAACCTTTCGATTGTGAGACGAGCATCTTACCCCTAGACCACTCGTCCCCCAAGCATGTTGATTGAAAAACTCTCTTCTCTCCAGATGTTTGAAAAATAAACCATAGGATACTGACACTGAATTTTAGGCCACCTTCTCTATCTCAATCACAATATGTAGGATAAGCACAATATGTAGGATAGATTATTACAGTTTAAGGCAGTGGTTCTCAAACTAGGGGTCGCGACCCCAGTTGGGGTCGCGGGGCCCTTCTGGTGGGGTCGCGAGCAATCATCGACTGTGAATTGACCCGACACATCTGGTCCGTTGCTCTCTGATAACGCCGCGCTGTTGTTGATACCGCATGCATTTATGGCGCTGTCGCCATAAATTCATGCACTACCTGTAAATTTATGAGTGATGCTTCGCAAGCAACAAAATACAGAACACTATAATAAAAAATACAGAATGTGGGGTCGCGGCGCGACGCTCCGCGCACAGGGGTCGCCACATCAAAAAGTTTGAGAACCACTGGTTTAAGGCAACCACTCAACACGTTTTACACACATTATACCTCCATGAAGCATACAAGGGAGTTATGTTTAGTTAATTTCAGCTAGGTTAGGGTTTTGCGGGAAGGTATAAAAAAATTGGGGGTGTGGGTGATTTTTCTTTTAATTGAGTTTTCTTCAAAACCAGTTCAGGATAGGTTAGGTAAGGTTAGGTTTTTTCTGAGTTTGAACATTTTTTCCATGCACAGAAATTTTGTTAGGTTAGTTTAGGTTATGCTACATCATTTTTCTTAAATTGGAATATTACCTTTTATGCTATATTACCCAACCCCAAGCCCATTTTTGCATGGTATGCTACCTCCCAACTGAAAAGTATACATTTGCAGAGGAAATAAGTATTCACATCATGTTCAGCGCATTCACAAGCATTGCGCTAGAAAAAGACATTCAATGAAATCAGTAATTACCTGAAACTGCAAATCTACATAAGCGGCATCAACATATTAGATACCTAATACGGAACACATCTCAATTTCTATCACTAATTAACGACAACAAAATCTACAGCTAACCGTGCAACTACACACAACATACACCACAGCACAACACAATAAAACAAATTCAACTTAAACGTGCGGACAGCGAACACAAGGTGTGAAATGAAGCGTAGAACTTACAAGAGAGCTATGTAAACAACTGCGCCATTTATGACTCAACCGCGTCATCTAAGAATTTGAGAAAAGTGTGCCCCTAAAACGCTGCGTTTCGTGATGGTGGTCGTCTAATTCGCAGCCTAACTGAAACGTATAAAATAACAGCTGAACAATATTATAAAAGCACAGACACGATATTAGAAGATTTAGAAAGTGAGTTGAATTGAAAATATTTTGATTTTAATACACACCAAACCATTAAAACGGCACTAAAGGTTTACCTCAGATGGCGTCATTTGTACCATTGGGGGCGACACGCAGGAAGGCATGGGGATGACAAGGGCCTGGGTACACCCAAGTTTAGTATATTCTCAGATCTAGTATATACTGTGCCTTGGTGACGTCACAACTAGAATATGCGACATTCTACTAGAATGTGGTGGACATCTGGCAGATTATAGAATCCTATAGTAGAATATTCCAAATCTAGCAGATTCCTGGCAATTTCATTTAACAGCAGGTTCCTTTTCTGTCGAGGCTCGGCGCGCTCGGCGCACGACTGGCCTTGAGGGCCAGCCGGTCGTCATGGCAACGACTCTAGGCCCCGCCCTCCGAGAGTCTGCCGGCCGGTTTTGTGTAGTGTCCTCGTTTACCGGCAAGGAAACATACTTTTTTCGAGGCGATGCAAGTAAAAACGATCCGGATTCGTATGTAGAATTATTCAGGCATTTGCATGATGTCAAATTTGCCTACATACAATAAAAATTGCGTGCATAAAGCCGTGGCAAATATTGGCCGTTTTGGCTTGACATGCACGCAAGGTGCTGCCGAGTATCGCCAGTAGTGGTGTCAATCGGTTACCAAACCGATCGGATACCGAAAAATTACCGATACGGATTCGGTAATCGGCCGGACAAACATTAATTTTTTCGGACACATTTCGGTAATGCTACTAATGCTGCGATGGACTTAATTTCATGGACTTAGTGTCATCATAGTTTGGTTGCCCGACTCTAAATTGCCTTAGTAGCTTGTGAGTAGTAACTCGTAAAGCACCAATTAAAAAAAAAGTGTGCATACCAGTGACGTTAACGTCACTGGTATGCACAATTTTTTTTCCAGTCGGCCAATACCAAGGGGCGCCGAGCACTGACGTTACCCGTGAACAAGGTGCACGTGTGTTTTGTTTTTACTAGTGCCCCACTGCCCAGAGACTCAAATGACACGATTGTCGTATTGTTTCGGACCGAGAAGAGCCGTCAGCCGCTGCAGTCTGCCTTATGTTTCTATAGCCTTGGGTCCGTCAGAGAAGGCACGTTCTTTAATCTTTTCATAATCACATTGATTGAATGAGAATTTGGTATGGCAGCATCAGATCTCGTAGGCAGAGGTGACATCAAGCTCATCGAGCGACTCATAAACTCAGGGAGTGAGCGAATATCATACGTGGCAGGGGTGTCAGGACCAGCAAGCGGTAATGATCTATGGCGGAGATTTGTCAGAGTTCGGCTAGATGGTGCGATCTGTCAGGTCGTGAAATCCAAAGAGTGTCCGACGGTCATCACTCATCGCACAGGGACGTCCTACGACCATTCCTCTGGGCGATGTTCGGGCTCGTCAGGCCTGAAGCGACACAGCTGTCCTAAGAAGAGCAGCCAAACCCCCATAACGGCTCTTCTCAAGAAAGAAATTCCGGAGGGAGCGATACGATCCGAGAACAAGTTGGTCGCAACAGCTCAAAGTGACGTCTGCGCGGAAGACCTCCGGCCGTTCAACTTCGCCGAAGGTTCCGGTTTCAAGAAGGCTGCCCAAACCTTCATCAACCTGGGAGCCAAATACGGCCGAATCGAAGCCGATCAGGTCCTGCCCGGAAGAAACACCATCGCCAAGGAAACGGAAGCACGGGCGAACATAGTGCGCGCCCGACTGAAGGAGGAGCTGTCATCACAGCCGCATCTGACAGCGAGCACGGATCTCTGGACGGACGAGAAGACATCCACGTCATACAATACGATCAACATCAGCTATATCAACGATAAATTGGAGCTGAAATCCAGGGTGGTCGGCACGGAGCCGCTGACGGAGAGACACACGGGTGTAAACCTGTTTTCTGCCATGCGCAGAAAACCTGGAGGCTGTGGGCTGCTGGCAGAGCAATGGTGCCAATATAAAGTATGTGACGGACAACGCGGCAAATAACAAGGTGGCCTTCCAGGACAGAGGGCGGGGATGGCAAAACTGTTTTTGCCACAACATGAATCTCGTGATGCAGGACGCTCTGAAAGATACGCCAGATGTATCGGCCATGTTGGATGCGGGTAAGAAACTGGTCAGATTTGCCAAGAAGAGTAACGTCAACACCATCATCAAGTCGTCTGACCCGAACGGCCGCGGGCTGAAGGCCTCCATTCAAACAAGGTGGAACTCCGAATTCACAATGCTGGAGTCCATCTGTCACGCACACACGGCCCTGACCACCATGGTCGGTGTGGCGGAAAGAGAGGAGGTCGCCAGGTGCATGGACCTTCTGGATAAGGCGGACCTGGAGGGGGTAGTCGGCGTGCTAAGGTTCTTCAACGACGCGAGCAAGCAGCTGTCAGCCTCTCAGCAGCCTACCACCTTCTTGGTGCCCCTGGTCCTGGAACATGCCAGGCGGCAGCTCCAACCTGCGCCCTCTGACAGGACCATCGGCAGGCACCTGAAGGCAAGCCTCCTTCGTGGGATGACCGGCGACAAGTTCGGTGCCAAGGTGTCTGATGATCAGTACCTGGCCATGGCCCTGCACCCCCGGTACAGGCGACTTCAGCAGCTGCCTAATTTCACAGAGGAAAGGAAGAGCGGCATCCAAGAGCTGATGAAAGCCGAGGCCAACGCTCTTTGCTTGCAGAGCGCGAATGGACCAGCAGAGGTAGCTGTGGCTAGTGCTACTGAACGCACAGCTTCAACATCCACTGCCTCACCCGTCACAGCCTTCAGCCTGGAGCTGGAGCCAATGTCGGAGGATGAGGTGGACGAACCAGAGGCGATCGGAAGGGACGGACAGCCAGAGGCGCGATCCCGTGCAGCCGTAGAGCGTGAGTTGGCCGCTTACTTCATGGATAAGGCCGGAAAAGATGTAAAATCTGGCTCGGATCTTCTGGGCTACTGGAAGAGCAACGAGGAGCGATTGCCTTACCTGGCAGCGCTGGCACGGAAGGTCCACTCGACCCCGGCAAGCAGTGCGAAGGCTGAGCGGACATTCTCTGAAGCCGGTCGGATCGTTGAGAAACGACGGACCCGGCTGCTGTGAAGCAGGGTGGATGACCTGCTGCTCATCCGAGATAACAAGGACCTGCTGGTCAAGTAGATGGTAGTTGTGAGCCAACATTGCGTCATTAAATCATGCATGAAGTGAACACGTCTTTCAGAAATACGTTGTATCGTTTGCGGTTAACAGTCCACTGGCTACGAAGCAGATGTTTGCTAGTCAAGGTTTTCGTATTAGTTGCCAGATCAACACCGCTAGGAAAGTTATGAATAGACAAGTTATGGCTATAAATGGCTGATGCCTTCTAGGCCTGCTGGCTGTGTGTCTTCAGGAAATATGTCCCTTTCGTTAGCGATGCTCGCTTTGCAGTTTGCTTCAGCCCAGAGTCAATCACGGTCTCCCGAATGTCCAGCAGACCACATATTGTGCAAGGAAGTGTATTTCTTGAAATAAAGACAGAGTGCTTATGTTTTTTTTCTGAATTGAGCAGTGGCGCGGACGCTTTTTTCTGGTTGGGACGGGAGCAAGAGGCGAGTGGGGGGGGGCGGGGCTAACTGCCGCCCCCTGACCCTCCTGTTCCTCCGCCTATGTTGAGGAGTCAAGCCTCATGCTGCCGGGTATTTAGCGAAAGATCAAAGTAATAACATGTAGCTTGCAGTGATAAAAACGTATTATTTTGCCGTTTACTAATCATTACCATTCGAAGTTGAAAGTGTAACCGTTCAGTTTGAGGAAACGAAAATGTATTCATCTAGAAGGCTAAAAATGCAACATCTGAGCGAGTACTTAGAAAGTAGAGCGAACCACCCACATACCTAGTTCCGGCCCGGTACATGCTTTGGACATGATCAGGTCTTGACTTTCAGATGAAATATTTTAAATGTTTTTTTAATATATTTTTTTTTAACAAAAAACATTCAAAATATTGTTCAATTTCCTGTAAATGATACTCGTATGGTAATTAATTATTTGCTTTCCCAAATATTGGTGTTTTTCACAATCGGTAATTTTTCGGACAATTTTGGTCTTATAATCCGATCGGTAATATTTCGGTCACCACGGTTATATGCAAATCGGTATCGGTTCAGTAATGATTTTGGAAATTCCGAAATATGACAGCACTAATCGCCAGTGTCCGTGACCTCATCACCCACCGCGACAACATCGCCGTGTTCAGAGCCCTGAATGATCCGCGAGCCCCCGAGGCGATCCGTTCTCTGTTCCGTCGGCGGTCGGATGTCTCCCGGCGCTCCACTCGTGCGACGGTGGCTGGGGCACTGGAGCCTCCGCCTTTCCGTCTCAGCATGTCACGTAGAACCTTCTCCTTCCGGGCAGCCTCGGCCTGGAACGTACTGCCGCCGGCCACTTCCGCTTCTCGGACACGGGGCGAGTTCGTCGCGATGCTGAACAACGTCTTATAAATTGACTTCACGTGTTCGGTTTTCCCCTGTATACTGTCGTCTTGCGGCTTTCATTTTTGCTCATGTTTGTGAAATGTATCTGACTGTATTCTGACACAAACCAAATATTAATCCATTTTATGGAATCGGTTTGTTAAATCTCGCAAATACAAATTGGCTACGTCACAGGCCCGGAACAACTTGACCGCCCCCCGTTCCATACGTTCGTCAAACTAGCGATATATTCATATTGATATTGAGTTTGATATTCGCCGGTAGGGCGGCCTCTTCCGATTTCCTTCAACATTTGCACATAGGTAGAACTCGACGCACTTATCATCATGAGCAAACAAACTAAGGACGGGCGTTTACAAACAGCTGAGATATTCAAGGTTAAATGTCAGAATCCTTGAAGTCAGACTCCTCAGATTCCCTTCAAAATTGGTGCACAGATAGTACTCGATGCACTGATCATCATGTGCATAAAAACTAAGAGGAGCGGTCATAAACAGCTGGATTATTCGGGAAAAACTTCTCCCATTGCGAATATGCAGCAATTATGAATAAGCACGAAAAGAATATCAATTTGCACGTTAAGCTAGATTGATATTCGATTCTTACCGGTGGGACATCGTGAAAACAAGCGTACTGATAGAGCTCGGCACCCTAATTAGCAGGAACACAATCAAGAAGCCGTATTACAAAACACTGCGGAGATATTCGGGGTCACTCCACTCCATGATGGTTACTCCAGCGGTGCCAATGGCTTCGCCTTGGACCCGAGCGACACCGGTTAAGAAAGAAGAAAGAAAAATAGCTTGCACGATGTTGGGGCATAGCTGGTGTTGGGCATAGCTGGTGAGCTACGTTGCTAGTCCTTCCCGTGTCCCCAAATCTTGCACGTAACTTTCCCCAGCGGCATTCACTGGTATTCGTTTTGAGAAAGTATGACGGTGTTAAAAGCCGCAACAATGTGGGCCCCACCCTTATCGTGAACACCCTCCCTATTTAACTATGTATGAACGTAGCGGATAACATAAAGAAGCAATTGCGTACATAGATACATCCATACATACATCAGCACTTGAATCTTACTCAAGGTATAAAAGGAATGTCTTCATTCGATATGTGTCGATGCCCATTTATTTTCCGTCATAAGTTTTCTTTTCTTGGTTGTCAGTCGGCAGCGAAATTGTTTTTTTCTGGTCTTTACCGCACTGTGCGACCTTCATTGGGGATCTCGCAATATCCACGCCAGCGCGGAATGCCTTATTTTGCCACGTATTGAACAATTTTTGCGGAATATATATATATAGGAGCCCCCCCCCCCCCCCTCCCCCTAAAAAAAAATCAGTACCCCAACTCCGTGGAGCTTTGGAAACATGGGACCTTCGGTAAGTAGAGGGGGGGGGGGGGCTTTTCAGATGTTCGGCCTCCCCTGGACCAAATCCTGGCTACGCCACTGTGCGCGGAACGCTGACTCTCCCTACAAACTCTTCTGACTTCCGACGCATTCCTGAGGCCATGACGTACGTTGGTTTTGCGGCTTTAGAACAAGTCCGCACAATGTGGGTGCTTTGAAAGTTTCATAATGCACATGCAGGTTCACTGCCAAACAGTACTGCCGACACAGTCGCACAACAGGCACAACCTTTATTGTCTTGCGGCCACCCTACGTATACCCTTCCGCTCCTGACCCCAGGTGGTCCGATACGTCGGGGAACGGATGACCCGTCCAGCCGACGAGAGCTAGCTGATGTGGCAGCAGATTTAGTTATATTTTGGCGTCGCATTAAGACGCTTAGTGAACAGCTTTCCGTACCGATAAACACCTGCTTAACTGCTACCAAGTAGTTCAAGAAATGGTCTTTCTGATGCAAAAAAGAACATAATCAACATCGCTTGGGAAATTACTCTCCCAGCCCAGGCCTTGTAAATAATTAGTACAATTTCATAGCACTTAAAATATACGAACACACACACACACACACACACACAAACACTCGCAAACACACACATACATCTCTCTGTCTCTCTCTCTCTATATATATATATATATATGTGTGTGTGTGTGTGTTATATATATATATATATATATATATATATATATATATATATATACATATATATATATATATATATATATATATATATATATATATATATATATATATATATATATATATATATATATACAAATATATATAGCTACACATATTAGCGCTTTTCAAAATATGCTGGTATGCCTTTGTAAAGGTGTCTTATAATCAAGGGATGCAGTACTGAGCAACCAGATACAGAAATTTAAGCGTAACACCGAGGCGTTCTAATAATAACCGAAAATAATGATTTACCTCTTCTCATCAATCTATTTGGATATAAATAATCACTAATTGTATTTCACCATTGCCTAAAATAATAGTGACACTGTATTACGGCCAAAACATCAATATATTATTTTACTTCGAAAACTTGTTCAAATATGCTGACATGATCATAGATCACGGGATCACATCTAGGGTGCATCATCTTAAGAACTAATAATGTTAGGCATATCAACCTATACCCATTGTCAATGCATTCGCATGGCTTGATTTCATACGAAATTGTCTGTTCATAGGGAAACAAACACTACAAAATGCCATTGTACTGCAGGTCAACAAAGTTTCCGGAGGCTATACATGCTGAACCATCGACTTGACAAGTCAAATACTGTGACAGGCGTGTTTATCACCCCAGAGAGCCCATGGTAACACATTTCGTCAACATCCGGGAGATCAGGGTGTAAGGCACCGGTCGATGTCTTGGAACGCCACAGTTGCCAGAGGACACAATGTAATTGTAAGCGCTGCACCTCAACGGCAGATTTAATTTCAGCGAGACTGTGTTCAGAAGCAATGTGCAACACAATGCAACTGCATTGCAGTCTTGTTTAATGGCGCTTAGCAGAGTTTAGAGCTTTGTAGTCTAGCTTAGTAGTTAATAGCGTTGGATTTGGAGTTCATGGAATTTAGCATGCAACGTTTACGAGTAAAATTACTAAACTTGTTTCGGTACCTGGCTTTACCTGACCTTATAAATTACTCACTTGATCTGATACAAGTGCCTTTGTGCCGTTTTACCAGCAACTTCTTGGTACCATCATACATCAGAATATTGCGGTGATTTGGATGTGTCATGTTCAGATGCAAACAGGGGTGTCGATTTTTGAAAATCATGGGAGGGGGGGGCCGAATTGCCAACGCACTAGACCTCCCCCCACAAAAAAACTAATCGGATTTAGCCCACTATATTTTCAGATCTCAGAAATTCTGATTTTTTATTCGACGATGTGTATGTTTATTCAGCATCCTCACCAACGGGGAAAATCGTCCAATAACTGGTGAAGACACATAATTAAAAGAGCAGTGCTCAGTACATGTCAACATAACAACTCTTGGTTGGTTATTGGTTCTACGACACGTCGACCGTTGTGTCATATAGCGTAGCCAATCTCTCACGCCGATTGGTCGCGGGCGAAGAGTAGCGACAGGTGAGACTCGAACTCACCAACATAACAACTCTGAGTAATAGCATGCGACTGCAGTGCCATATAGTGGGCTCGGATCTATCGTCACCGTCACCGTCACTGTTACCCTCCTCCTCACTCCACACACCAACAAACACACAACGGCTTAAATAAAAATACTTCAGCGATCAGATGCAAGCTAAAACACACCGGCATTGATGAAGCATCAGAGCACAGCAGACCTGAACGGTGATGACGATGGGTGAAAGTATTTCCTTGGTGCCTAACGTTGGGGGGGGATTTTTCCCTTTAGTACGCCACTGCGGCTGCTCAAGGTGTTTTTTCCGCAGATTGCACGATCGAGAGTAGAAAGGCCCCTTCGGATAATTTTCTTTCGGGACCCATTCTTAATTTTCTCGGTGCTCTGGTCGATTCGATGGAGTCTCCTTGTGGTTTTTGTGGTGAAGTCTATTTTTAAGCCCCCTGCAGGCTATTTTTGAACCC
>JAOTOM010002488.1:0-104596 GCA_034440615.1 Ashinkailepas kermadecensis
CTACATACTGACCGGTGATGACTTTCTTGTCCACGCTGTTCTGACCAGCTTACTGTGCATCATATTTGTGTAGGTTGTTTACTTTGCTAGGTGGCTGTCTGCTACATACAGTTCGCCGGCTGGCGCCGAGATGGCTCTAGAGCATGGTTGGGTCTACTTTTTGGAATCCTAGATGTGGAGTGGACAATTTTTTGGGTCATCCCATTCGGGGAAGATAATCTATCTTCCCCGAATGGGTACTTCACGTTGTAATATACATCATTTTCTTTGTACATTTTTGCAGTTTTGGGCATTTTACTAAAGAGCGGTAGGTTTGCGGTAGGTACTAAAGAGGCATTTTATGTACTAAAGGGCATTTTACTAAAGAGCGGTAGGTTGCAGCGGCAGGTTTCAAAGAACAACATTTTCCCTCACAGCGAAGATCATTTTCTCGTCACGATAGTGTTCTCAACAACAACAACAACAAAAAAATGAACAGCCTATTTGTCCAAACCTCGTATGAAGTGCAGCTGTGTGTGCGGGGGGGGGGGACTCGCTTCTGAGCGGTGCACGCAGTCCAGCGGCACCGTCGTGCTGACGACGCTTCTCCGGCGACAGGACGGCCAACTACGCCAGCTTCCAGCGCGGCAGCGACCCGATCCTGCCAGCCGTGCTCGAGTTCCGAGAGGAGACCGAGGATGCGTTCCTGCGCGCCGTCGTCACACGACTCGATCCGAGCAGTCTGCAGTTCAAGCTGGCGCCCACCTACACTCTGTACATGGCGGCCAGGTCAGTCTCCAACAGGGTGCAGTTACCACTGCACCGCTGGCGCCAGCCTACCGCTGGCGCCAGCCTAGCTGGCCTAGTGGTAGCTGGCGCCAGCCTACACTCTGTACATGGCGGCCAGGTCAGTCTCCAACAGGGTGCAGCTGTAGCTGGCGCCAGCCTACCTCTGTACATGGCGACCAGGTCAGTCTCCAACAGGGTGCAGCCGTAGCTGGCGCCAGCCTACACTCTGTACATGGCGGCCAGGTCAGTCTCCAACAGGGGGCAGCTGTAGCTGGCGCCAGCCTACACTCTGTACATGGTGGCCAGGCCAGTCTCCAACAGGGTGCAGCTGTAGCTGGCGCCAGCCTACACTCTGTACATGGCGGCCAGGTTGGTCTCCAACAGGGTGCAGCTGTAACTGGCGCCAGCCTACACTCTGTACATGGCGGCCAGGTCAGTCTCCAACAGGGTGCAGTGGTAGCTGGCGCCAGCCTACACTCTGTACATGGCGGCCAGGTCAGTCTCCAACAGGGTGCAGCTGTAGCTGGCGCCAGCCTACACTCTGTACATGGCGACCAGGTCAGTCTCCAACAGGGTGCAGCCGTAGCTGGCGCCAGCCTACACTCTGTACATGGCGGCCAGGTCAGTCTCCAACAGGGGGCAGCTGTAGCTGGCGCCAGCCTACACTCTGTACATGGTGGCCAGGCCAGTCTCCAACAGGGTGCAGCTGTAGCTGGCGCCAGCCTACACTCTGTACATGGCGGCCAGGTTGGTCTCCAACAGGGTGCAGCTGTAACTGGCGCCAGCCTACACTCTGTACATGGCGGCCAGGTCAGTCTCCAACAGGGTGCAGTGGTAGCTGGCGCCAGCCTACACTCTGTACATGGCGGCCAGGTCAGTCTCCAACAGGGTGCAGCTATAGCTGGCGCCAGCCTACACTCTGTACATGGCGGCCAGGTCAGTCTCCAACAGGGTGCAGTGGGGACGAGTGGTCTAGGGGTAAGATGCTCGTCTCGCAATCGAAAGATTGTGGGTTCGAATCTCACCTGTCGCTACTCTTCGCCCGCGACCAATCGGCGTGAGAGATTGGCGACGCTATATGACTCAACGGTCGACATGTAAAACCAATAACCAACCAACAGGGTGCAGTGGTAGCTGGCGCCAGCCTACACTCTGTACATGGCCTCCAGGTCAGTCTCCAACAGGGTGCAGCTGTAGCTGGCGCCAGTCTACACTCTGTACATGGCGGCCAGGTCAGTCTCCAACAGGGTGCAGCTGTAGCTGGCGCCAGTCTACACTCTGTACATGGCGGCCAGGTCAGTCTCCAACAGGGTGCAGCTATAGCTGGCGCTAGCATACACTGCACATGGCGGCCAGGTCAGTCTCCAACACGGTGCAGTGGTAGCTGGCTCCCGCCGTACGTGGCGGCCAGTCCAGTTTCCATCAGACTGAAAGTTGAAGCAATGGGTAAGATATGGATACAACACTGAGCTGGAACATGTCTTCCTTCAAGTGGGTTAATGTTGCCACTGTGGGCATCATACATTTGCTGTCGCTGGGCTGACTGTGTCATCTCGACGTTTATCTTAAAACGTGCATGGCATTGTACTATTGTACACTAGTTCCCCGCATGTGAACACATGCATAATTGGCCTGTTAGTGCATGCTACTAGTTGACGTTTCAAATGTCAAGCCAAAAGCGTATCCATTCACTCCAATTTGTATCTGGTGAGGTGAGGTTAAGTGTTTAATGACAACATTAAAACGCCATTACCATAATTGGTGCCTACTCGAACAAAGGCTATTTCCCGCTTGGTGGCGTCTGTATTTCGCAAGTTGGCGCACTTCATTGGCGTCATGTGTTGGGCGCCCTCGAAAATTCCCAAGGATGTTAAAACTGGCTAAAACCAAGACTATTCGCGGAGTAGTATATGCCCAGTGTTCACGTGTAACATTTTGTACATCAAAGCGTTTGTTGTTTATTGGGTGGTTATCGACGCACTTTTTGCATGATCACGGCTAATGGCGCCGCCCACACTGTTTCGCCAGTGGGCCGCGGAATTGGGAAATGTCCCGAGTGGTGAGTGTTGAACCCGGAACCTTTGGTACCCAGAGCTCAGCACCTTAGCCACTGGGCCATCCCCGCCCCACATCAAAGCGCTACATACATGGATCACAAATGGCCATTGAATGACAGGTGAAAACGAGTACAAAATGTTTACATGATTTTCCTTTATTGCAAAAGCAATCAAGGAGAGCATACAAATTTCATTGGTGTTGAATACCATCTGCACACACATTTGGAAATACTCCAACAGAAACCAATCTGGAAAGTAAAGCTACTGGCTAAAGCTACTTTTGACCAGCTGCTTTAAACCGTTTACTGCATCCCTAACATGCGTAGAACACACGTTACTGGAAGAAGGTCAAATTAACCCCTCACTGTTAGGGTTAGACCATCATGTTAACAGATGGAAACTATGGAAAAATACACAGTGCTACATACTTATCCGTCCCGTGTAATATACACCCGTGTGAAACAGGACCTTGTACTTAACTGGTCGTCGATGGCGTATCGTGTCCGCTTCATTGTGGTGCGATGCAGCCTGCTCTTCACAATCATATCACATCTTCACGAGTGCATAATTCATGAGTGCGTAACATGACACCACGCCCACGTTGGTGGGCGTGGTTGGCTGCTGCTCCTACCTCTGGTACAACTGAAAACGTCCACCACGGCACTCGGCGTTTGGCTTGCCGCCGTGAAATGACGACCACGCCCACGTTGGTGGACGTGGCTGGCTGCTGCTCCTACCTCGGGTACAGCTGAAAACGTCCACCACGGCATTCGGCGCTTGGCTTACCGCCGTGATATGACGACCACGCCCACGTTGGTGGGCGTGGCTGGCTGCTGCTCCTACCTCGGGTACAGCTGAAAACGGCAATCACGGCACTTGGCGTCTGGCCTTGCCGCCGTGTTGTTCCGCCGCTCAGACAGTCGCTCGGTGCTGCCGGCAGGTTCCGCGCCAGCACCCACTACCGTAGCGACCTCACGCCCAACGAGCGCGCGCTCCGGCTGACCAACGTGTTGGCCAAGGTGTCGTCAATGATCCGTGACGTCATCCAGGTGAGACTGGCCGCGTGGCCGATCCACACGCTGACACGTGGGCCGTTATACCTGACGTGCGGTGCGACCTGAACCATTCGACTTAACTGGCACTTTGATCTAGGCCGTTGTACTTGACTTGCTGTCCAATCTGTCTTTACTCATTATGCATTTATTATTCTACTTTCCATTATAACCATTATACTTGACTTAATGTCTAAAGCCACCAGTCTGATCATAGCGATCTTGGCTTTGAGGCGGACTTTGGACCAATATGTGCTGCCTAGATATGGTGGTGTTTAAGCCAGTGAGGCGCGTGAGGCTGGGAAGTGGCGTTGTTTGGCAAGCATGCCGTGTTGTGTGCTTTCAGCATGAATCTAATCTGCGAAGGCGGTGTCAATGATAGACACGATGCATGGATAGGTATGGTCCCCTGGTGTAGTTGCGAAGCGCTCAAATTCGAAAAGAGGCAAATGCGATGCGCCCAAAGTCGAAATTTATTTCTGCCCGGAGACGTACTCGAGTAAATGATTTTCAGAGACTTCATTTTATCGGCATCCCTGACTGGCCTTGTAAAAATGACACTGCCGTTACCTGGTTGCCGTACAACTTTCGGTTAGTTTTTTCCGTAGAACCTAATTTATGAGTTCAATTTGGTTCGTTAATCCTGATAGCAAGCGTTGCGGTGTTTCAAAGTGACCTTTAATTGACATCTGACACCGGAGGCGAATGAGTTCGGGTACACGATGTAGCGGGGTCAGTACACCCCACGCTGCGTGGGCAGGCACACACATGCGGCATGCCTCGCGCTGCATGCTGACGAGCCGGCCGTCCGCCGTTTCAGATGCGTCGCAGCGACGCCAACTCGCTGGCGTTCTGGATGGCCAACGCGTCCGAGTACCTGCACTTCCTGAAGCAGGACCGCCACGTGAGCGCGTACAGCCGCGACGCGCAGGACATTCTGGCGGAGAGCGTGCGGTCGGCCTTCTGGTACCTGGTGGACAGCGTGCAGGCCGAGCTGGCCGGCTCCATCGGCCAGTTCCTCGACGACCGCGACGACGCTGACGAGGAGGAGGGCACCACGGCGCAGGTGCTGAGCAGCCTGGGAAACACCATGGCGCTGCTGCGCCGCTGTCGCGTCAACGCCGCACTCACCATCCAGCTCTTCTCACAGCTCTTCCACTACATCAACATGGGCGTCTTCAACATGCTGGTTCTTCCCGGGCCCGTCAATTACTGCAGCAGGTGTGTTTCGCTCGCGGCAGGAAGTGAGGTGGAAGGAGACTTGTGCTGAAGTGGGCATGCTGTACCTAACAGTGTAGTGTGTGTGTGGGTGGGGGGGGGGGGGGGGGGTGCTATTGAGGCTGCTAACTATGTGGGATGTTCGAAATGACAAAATCCCCTTTAGGGTATCCTTGTTGAGAAGTATATAATTATGACGCAAGTCAGGGAAAGTCATGTTATTATTTGTTAGGTATATATAACGTAATTGTTTGCAGTAAGGTAGGTCAGTCAGTTTATGAGCTGACATTTCTGGTTTCATGATGAAATTTAATTTTGCTTTCGTTTCAATGTATGGTATGTCAACATGTCAAGGCATGGGTGTTCTTTTCAATAGCATGAGGCAGGAGGTGAAAGTTATTCTCAGCTGAGTGTTATTATCCATCAAAATCAGTGAGCTTTATGTGACTGGCTGTGGCTGGCCTGAGCGTGCAGGGCCTGTGTTGCGGCATGTGCCGCACCTGACGGCCCTGGCCCTGCTTCAGGATGTGGGGCGAGCGTCTGAAGCGGCGGCTGAGCCGGACCGAGCTGTGGGCCGACCGTCAGGGCCTGGAGCTGGCCGCCGACTGCCACCTGGGCCGAGTGGTGCAGGCGGCGCATCTACTGACGGTCGGTAGTGTTCCACGCCCTTCTTCACCGAACCTCTCTGACCCTGTACCAACCCTCCTCTGGCCCCATACCAATCCAACCTTTTATCCCACACCAACCCATCCTCCCACCCGATACCAGCCAAGCCTCCCACTCGACACCAACCAATCCCCTGATCCAACACCAATCTCCCTCTCACTCAACAACAACCTACCCTCTGGCCTCGCACCAACCCTTTTCTGATCCTTGGGCGCTACATAATCAGGAGCGGTTGATGTTGATGCTCATAATAAATAAATATATCAATCATGCATCGGATCCTGCACCCACCCTCATCTGATCTGACACACACTCCTCTGATCTGGTACCCATCCTCTGACACCTCACTCACTGACCCCCCTCTGACCCTACACCCACCCATTGATCCAGCAGGAGTCGATCCCGTTATCTTGCACAAGCTTAGACATGCGAAGTTGCCATCTCCTCACTGCGAACGGCCAGGAGATGGAGAGGTTGCACTCAGCTGGCTGGAACTGGATTTCTCACGGCTGCCAGACAATTGCATCAGACGATCAACCCGCGCCACCAATGGTTATCCCTTTACTTATCCGGTACGAACCTATTTCCGGTGGCCCGATGCCATCCGTCCATGGATTGGTCATTGGCGCTACATAGTTGCTGTAATTGAGACACTGAACCGAAGTAATCGCTAACTAATTAGTATATCCACGGATATTCTGCAACTGGCCGATGAGCCGTCTGGTGGCCGCGCGGCGGATGTGCCTGTGTCTGCGGCCGCTGGTCGAGTGGTGACAGTGCGGCGGCCTGGCGGCAGCTGTCTGACCTCACCTCCGACCGTCGCCCACCAGGCACCCAAGAACAACGTGGACGACCTGACTGGCATCACCAGCACCTGCTACAAGCTGAACTCGCTGCAGCTGCGCACCATGCTGGAGAGATACATGCCCGCCAGCGACGAGCCGGCGCGCATCCCGCCGCAGCTGATTGACAACATCGTCCGGGTCAGTGGCGGCTGGCTCACCCACTCGCTCACTCACTCTCTCACTTAGACGTTCATTCGCTCACTCACTCGGGGACGAGTGGTCTAGGGATAAGATGCTCGTCTCACAATCGAAAGATTGTGGGTTCGAGTCTCACCTGTCGCTACTCTTTGCCCGCGATCAATCGGCGTGAGAGATTGGCGACGCTATATGGCTCAACGGTCGACGTGTCGTAAAACCAATAACCAACCAACCAATCGCTCACTCACTAACTGAGGCGTTCATTCGCTCACTCCCTCACTCGGCCTCTCACTAGTTCATTCGCTCACTCACTCACTTAGGCGTTCATTCGCTCACTCACCCATTCACTCACTCACTCACTCACTCACCCACTCACCCACTCACCCACTCACCCACCCACCCATCCACCCACCTGGTGACCAACTCGCTTACTGTGCCAGTTTATCAGTCACCTACCGGCTCACGCAGTCAGTTACTCGACCATTGTCGATACAGGCCATCGTGGCGACCTTGACAGGCGCCTGCTGTACAGTTTTGAGCTGAACACCTCACACCGAACTGGGCGGCTGTGCGTGTCCACTGCCAGCTGTGCACGCGCTCCGTTCGTCTGGCTGATCTCTGGGGCTCGGAAAACGGCCGCACCGAGGCACAGTGGCTGTTTCCCTCGTAGCGCGACAAAACCTCAAAGGACAAATCTGACGGATAAACTTCAAACATCACATATTTGCATGCAAAGCTGTCGGAATTCTTCGGTATTGTGCTTCCTTTCCCAAGAACACGGTTTATGCCACAAGGCACGAAAAGCAGTCAATGAAGTTCAACTGCTGTTCGGCGACCTGCTACGATCGCTGTAGCAATAGGTTGGTCCGGTTTGCACACTTTTTGCCAAAATCGATAGCAGCTCCCCCTCATTTTATGCATTTTTGGTCGCTGAACACGATGGAAGCATCAGAAATGCAAATTGCTCACATCTTTTGATGGCCCCGGCCACTCGAAGATTTTGGCTGGGACCAAATTTTGGAAATTTTTACATCTTATAAGCGGACTAGTGGAAAAATGAGTCCGCTTGAGCATTACATCGTCGAGGCAATTCATTTTCGATCATTTGGCACCGTTCCCAAGATTCTAGCTGTCTTATTACCTCAGATTTCGTCTTCTGAAGTATGGAAGGTTCGAGCGGTTCCCTGGGCTGCCAAGAGAGGCCTAGCGAGCCCGGCTGCCTTCCAAATGCCTTATGACGGACGCGTTTCTACTTTCCACCAAGCGTGGTTTGGCGTCTTGATGCACTGGTACCGTCTCAACTAACTTATCGGTTATGTTTTATGTGAATTAGAGATGCAAATAGACAAAAATGGTAACTGATTCTACAGTGAAATAATCGCACATATTGGTTGAAAAGAGGTAGTACTGCGCAGAACATGCCCTGCGAAGCCTGGCCTGAATAGCAACAAGGTAATCCACATGAAACCAGTGTCACCCCTCACATCTGTATGTATTTTGTCAAAGGTGTATTCTATGTATTACGTCAGATCATCTGTCATCACCATTCCGCCGCCGCCACCGGGGCACGGGACAACAGCCCGCCGCGCTGAGACTCGCCGCAGCGGCGCTCACTCACTCATTGGCCCAGAGCCGGCGATGGAAGGCCACCTTATTCAGGCTATAGCCGTCCTGGCGGTCCCTGCCGGTGACAGCCGCCGCCGACTCCGTGGTCAGCTTTACACTTCGCTCCGTCGCCTGCGTGTGGCAGGGAATGCCAGTTCGCAGAGGCTCGTCCAGCAGACGCGCCAGCTCATCGCCGCCAAGTGGGCGGGTCAGGGGTGGCTCGATATCTGCCTGGTGGTGCTGCAGATCCACCAACTCCATGAAGTTGCTGGCCCGGCGATTGATTTCCGGGCATTTGTAAGCCCGGACTGGCTGCCAAGGCTGCCGGCGCTGACGGGCCTCACCGATGAGCTGGATAGCTCAGGCCCGGATCTCTCGGCGTTCGTCCCCGAGCATGGCGAGGACGATGGCCTCAGGGTGCGCCATCATGGCGTTCCCGCAGTCTCCTCTGCACTTCGGCCAGATCATCGCCGGTCATGTGGCGGCACTGCCGCTCGAGCTGGTCGTACAGGTGACGCGGCGCCTCCACCAGGTCCGGCCGGTGTCTGATTGCCAGCACTGTTGGGATGTAAACGCCCACAACGTGCAATGCAAGCGTCTGCAGCTCGGCACTGGGGCTCTGTTTGGCCATGTAAACACGCAACAGTCTGCTCTGTGCGGTGTGCCACCGCGCCATACTGAGCTGGCCGTGAACGCGCTGCGCTACTTCGCTTCCATCGCCCGAAGTCACACACTGGGCGCACTGCACCAGCAGGCGCAGATCTGAGCTCAGATTGCGTCTGACATCCTCTGACAGCGGCGGCAGCTCAGCCGTTGTCAGGGGCTGGAACTGAGCGACAGGCAACTGGTGCACCGGGCCCGACAGCAGCTTGCCGATGGGACCCGAGAAGCTGGAGGAACTGGTGGTCGGCCCATCGAGCCTCTTGAAGAGGGCTCTGTAGGGCAGCTCGGCCTGATGGAGGAGGCAGACCGCTCGGGTCAGCGGCCGGCCTAGCAGCTTTTCGAATTGGGCCATCCAGCCGCCTTGCCAGCCCACCACCTCGTTAGTCCCATCGCCTCCCACCGCATGGATGGCAGTGGCCTGTATGCCGCGCTCAACCAGAAAGCGCAGCAGCTGTTGGGCGATAGCCGCTCCGGTGTGCTGCGCTTCGCAGTTAAAGTGCCCGACAAATACATGGCCGTTTGAACAGTCACGGCCTGAGACGCCGACAGCCGGCCTAGTCAGCGTAGTGCCACCGGGCGAGGATCCAGTAGCTGTCGGGGTCACGGACGGTCCGGCTGCTGCAGCAGCGGTGACCGAGGAGCCAGGGACGGCGCAAGGAGCGCCAGAGTGGACGGCGGCGTTGCTGGACCGGCCTGAGACAGAGCACAGGGAATCGTTTCATTAGGGAGGTAATTTGGATGAAACACTGTAAGGACACGCAGTAGGACACGATGATCTTTCGATGCAGTACACGGGTGAGCTGCTGGGACAACGTTCAATACCTAGCATGGTGCAATAGCAGAGGACAGGTAATCAATGAGAGTACACCTCAGATGTTATGAATGGTTTGACTGCATTGGGGAAGAATGATATGGACCAGAGACAGCAACGGAGGACTGGATGTCAAGAACTGCGCCCATCAGGACGGCGGCAGATGAGGACTCACTAGCGCCCGCGGCCATGCGGAGCGCGCTGGGGCACGAGCGCTGTCTCGCCGAAATCCCTAAGGTGCCAGCTGCCGACGGCTCGGGAACGGTGCCAGCGGTTGTGCCGGACTGACCTGAGACGGAGAACAGGAAATTATTATATTAGGAAAGTAGTAGCTTTGATGAATGAAGGCGGGGTATAGAGACAAGCAATACCACTGGCTTACCAATCCTTTCATAGACGAGGGAGTGGATAAACGTGATCAATGCACTGTAAGTGAGGAACGAAAAATATAAGATTAGGCCAGAGGAGCGGGTTTCAAATGGCTATTGGACTGTAAGTGAGGGAATGACACGGACCTGAGTCACCAGCAACGAAGGACTGGATGCCAGGAGCTGCACCTGTGAGGACGGCGGCGGGGGTGGCAGCAGCGCCAGCTACCTGGGCAGCGCGAGTCGTACGATGGTCCCCGGACGGCACGGCGCCATCTCTGAGCGCCAGAGACGCCGAGCGACGGGCCGCGGAGGGGCCACCAGCAGCGGCGGCAGCAGTGCAGACGGTTTCAGGTGCCACAGCTGGGCGGGTCGCAGGGGCAGCCATCTCGACTTGAGCGCGAGCATGGCTCGCCCTCGCCGTGGCCGCCGTGGCTGCAGCGGTAGCGGAAGCTACCCTCGCCGCCTCCCGCACCTGCCGCGCCTGCCGCTCCTCCCGCCTTTGCCAGCGCGCGGTGGTTTCGGCGTCCCCGATGTGGAGGAGCCTGGGACCGCGCTGGTCCGCCAAGAACGCGCGGTCCTTAGGCAGCTCTGGCTGGTGGGTCCTGCTGGCGATGCCAAAAAGCTTGTCCATGTCCGAAACCACGACCTTGACGAGGTGTGCTCGTGCTGCTTGTTGGCTTTTGCCCGATTTTTTTCTTGATGGCGTCCTTCCTGTTCCAAAGGCTTCTTACAGCCTCTGACGCGAGCACGATCACGAACGGGGGGGGGGGGGATGCTCGCTTCCAAAGGTGTAGGATCTCTTCTACAACTGCCTCCATGCATTCCTCCATGGACACTTGACGTTCGTCGACGACCGATGCCGCTTGCATGCGCTCGATGTGGATCATTTGCAGGCGGCCAATCACATCCCCTTTTGTTGGGAGCTGGGTTCCTGGCAACCGTCGAGGTAAAATGCCGAATTGAGGATGTGGTGTCTTCATTTTCTTTCGAAATATGTCCTTCCATGCCTAATACCTAATGCCTGCTGGACAACACAGGACGAAGCGTTTGTTACCTATTCCTAATATCCTTGCTTTTTTGTTTTGTTTACATTTGCATTCGTCAATAGCTATTGCGCAAAGATTGTCACAAAACAGCTGAATTTCCCGCGAAAACTTCTTCGCGTCCCTCAGTTGTGTGTACGTGGAAGGCAGCCGGGCTCACTAGGCTGCCATCTCTTGGCAGCCCAGGGAACCGCTCGAAACTTTCATACTTCAGAAGACAAAATCTGAGGTAATAAGACAGCTAGAATCTTGGGAACGGTGCCAAATGATCGAAAAGGAATTGCTTCGACGATGTAATGCTCAAGCGGACTCATTTTTCCCGCCAGTCCGCTTATGAGATGCAAAAATGTCCAGAATTTGGTCCCAGCCAAAATCTTCAAGTGGTCGGGGCCATCAAAAGATGTGAGAAATTTGCATTTCTGATGCTTCCATCGTGTTCAGCGACCCAAAATGCATAAAATGAGCGGGAGCTGCTATCGATTTTGGCAAAAAGTGTGCAAACCGGACCAACCTACTGTGGCAAGCACAATGACAGTTATTTTAGCAACCTGAGTGCGCACGTTAACCTAATGTGACAGAAAACGATCTCAAGTTTCATATTCATGCCTTTTTGTTTCGAGTAGTCTAACATTTCTAGTACAAGTATTGTTTTCCCATTTATTTTATATTTCAAACACGCACTCGACTTGCTTTTGCTAGTTGCTTATCTAAATGTACGGAAATGAAAACTAGCATTGCCGAGTATTGTCCGGCCGTTTACTGTACTGAATTTGCCAAATCACAATCTATCAGCAACAAAAAATATCGTAGCTAACCACAACCATCCGCGAAAAATATCCGTGTTTGAACCTATCCATTCCAGGCAAATGCGTCTCCGCGCTGCGTCGCAGGCCCAGGCCAGACACATGGGGGCCGGAAGGAGGTGGGGTTGGTGGCTGGAGAGTGACGTAGTAAAGGATGCCAATGGTATCAACAGGAACATTAGATGTGGAAGTGATCATGGATTTGAGTCATACGTTAGTTTCCTGTACTAGATATTAGTTGAAAGGCGCCTCCATAAATCATAGCATCTGTGTAACATATTTCAGATAAAAATACATGATGTATTAAGGTGATACCCTGTTGGAGAAGCCACTCATTTGCTTGCTTGCTTGCTTGCTTATATTTGAGTACCGATGTTGCCTTGTATTGTGGAGCGTCTGGATATGCCAATTCTTTTTCAGAAGTTTGTTGTTTTATCTTGACTTGAAGGCCCAATTATTTAACTGTACGTAGACATCAAAGGTGACAACACCAGGCAAAATATAATCCCTGTGGCAATCCCTGAAGAATCAGGGGCTTATTCGCGTTAATTGTGCAAATCGGCCACCCTGCAAGGGTGCGGTAACAGGGAGACAGAGGGGCTTTGCCCCCTAACTTTCGGCGAACTTAGCATTGACTCAATTGGCATAGAAAGTTGCATAGAAAGAATCTACTTGAAGTGCCTTCCCCTCCCAACTTTGGGACAGCTTCCGTGCCGCTGCATCGCACCGATCTCTCTTTTGTCTGAGCACTAAGTCAGCCATCTGTATTCGTGGCGTATTGTATGGTATTGAGTAGACGCCGGTTGATATTTATTATCTCGGTAAGTGACGGAGGCGGGCGCAGCTGTGGTCGGTCAACGGTGCTGTGGGTTTGAAGCCGGGATGTGGGTATGCGACTGGTGTGGGTTTGAAGCCAGGATGCGGGTATGCGACCGGCGTGGGTTTGAAGCCAGGATGCGGGTATGCGACCGGCGTGGGTTTGAAGCCAAGATGTGGGTATGTGACTGGTGTGGGTTTGAAGCCAGGTTGCGGGTATGCGACCGGTGTGGGTTTGAAGCCAGGGTGTGGGTATGTAACTAGTGTGGGTTTGAAGCCAGGATGTGGGTATGTGACTGGTGTGGGTTTGAAGCCGGGATGCGGGTATGCGACTGGTATGTGTTTGAAGCCAAGATGCGACTGGTTGCATTCACTCTGATTGTCAGGTGTGGTCCCACTCTGTCTGTCTGACTGACTGTGTGGGTACATATCTGTGACGGATGTGAGTCCGTCTGTGTGACGGATGTGGATCCTACATTGCGGTAGGTGTGGATCCGACTATATGACGGATGTGTATCCATCATTGTGATGGACGTAGGCTCAGCTGTTTGACAGGTGTGGTTCCTGCGTTGTAACGGCCGTGGATCCGACATTGTGAGGGGTCTGGGTCCAGATGTGTGACGGACGTGGTTCCGGCTGTATGACGAGTGTAATTCCGGTTGCGTGACGAATTATGATTCAACATTGTGACGGGTGTAGGTCCAGCTGTATGACTGGTGTGGGTCCGGCTGTGTGAAGGGTGTCGGTCCCACAGATCGCCGAGAGTACGTCGGACGAGCTGGCGCGCCAGGACGGCCGGCCAGTCCGCCTGGAGGAAAGCCGGGACCTCCAGCTGCCCTTCCTGCTGCCCGAGGACGGATACTCATCCGACATTGTCCGCGGCATACCCAACGGTGAGCCCGAGGACGGCTACTCGTCCGACATTGTCCGCCGCATACCCAACGGTGAGCCCGAGGACGGCTACTCGTCCGACATTGTCCACCGCATACCCAACGGTGAGCCCGAGGACGGCTACTCATCCGACATTGTCCGCGGCATACCCAACGGTGAGCCCGAGGACGGCTACTCGTCCGACATTGTCCGCCGCATACCCAACGGTGAGCCCGAGGACGGCTACTCGTCCGACATTGTCCACCGCATACCCAACGGTGAGCCCGAGGACGGCTACTCGTCCGACATTGTCCGCGGCATACCCAACGGTGAGCCCGAGGACGGCTACTCGTCTGACATTGTCCGCCGCATACCCAACGGTGAGCCCGAGGACGGCTACTCGTCCGACATTGTCCGCCGCATACCCAACGGTGAGCCCGAGGACGGCTACTCGTCCGACATTGTCCGCCGCATACCCAACGGTGAGCCCGAGGACGGCTACTCGTCCGACATTGTCCGCCGCATACCCAACGGTGAGCCCGAGGACGGCTACTCGTCCGACATTGTCCGCCGCATACCCAACGGTGAGCCCGAGGGCGCTCCCCTCCCGACATTTTCCGCATACCCAACGGTGACGCCGAGGACGGCTACTCGTCCGACATTGTCCGCCGCATACCCAACGGTGAGCCCGAGGACGGCCACCCCCCACAAAAAAAATTGTCCGCCGCATACCCAACGGTGAGCCCGAGGACGGCTACTCGTCCGACATTGTCCGCCGCATACCCAACGGTGAGCCCGAGGACGGCTACTCGTCCGACATTGTCCACCGCATACCCAACGGTGAGCCCGAGGACGGCTACTCGTCCGACATTGTCCGCCGCATACCCAACGGTGAGCCCGAGGACGGCTACTCGTCCGACATTGTCCACCGCATACCCAACGGTGAGCCCGAGGACGGATACTCGTCCGACATTGTCCGCGGCATACCCAACGGTGAGCCCGAGGACGGCTACTCGTCCGACATTGTCCGCGGCATACCCAACGGTGAGCCCGAGGACGGCTACTCGTCTGACATTGTCCACCGCATACCCAACGGTGAGCCCGAGGACGGCTACTCGTCCGACATTGTCCGCCGCATACCCAACGGTGAGCCCGAGGACGGCTACTCGTCCGACATTGTCCGCCGCATACCCAACGGTAAGCCCGAGGACGGCTACTCGTCCGACATTGTCCGCCGCATACCCAACGGTGAGCCCGAGGACGGCTACTCGTCTGACGTTGTCCACCGCATACCCAACGGTGAGCCCGAGGACGGCTACTCGTCCGACATTGTCCGCCGCATACTCAACGGTGAGCCCAAGGACGGCTACTCGTCCGACATTGTCCGCCGCATACCCAACGGTGAGCCCGAGGACGGCTACTCGTCCGACATTGTCCGCCGCATACCGAACGGTGAGCCCGAGGACGGCTACTCGTCTGACATTGTCCGCCGCATACCGAACGGTGAGCCCGAGGACGGCTACTCGTCTGACATTGTCCGCCGCATACCCAACGGTGAGCCCGAGGACGGCTACTCGTCTGACGTTGTCCACCGCATACCCAACGGTGAGCCCGAGGACGGCTACTCGTCTGACATTGTCCGCCGCATACCCAACGATGAGCCCGAGGACGGCTACTCGTCCGACATTGTCCGCCGCATACCCAACGGTGAGCCCGAGGACGGATACTCGTCCGACATTGTCCGCCGCATACCCAACGGTGAGCCCGAGGACGGCTACTCGTCTGACATTGTCCGCCGCATACCCAACGGTAAGCCTGTGGCATGCCCCAGTGGTTTTCCGATGAGTACTGATAGTACCGCATTATTTACAGAAGCCACCGTTACCTCCAAACACCCGCTACGTCCACACGCGCGCAAGGGTGTGCTTTTGAAGCCAGAGTTGACTATGCCACTGGCCAGTTTTGGCAAGTTGAAGTTACTTTTCACCAGCTAGTGGCCATAGCTGGTCAAGGCTGGTATGTTGCGGCCACTTTCTCCAGAGGGGGCACACTAGGAATTTTTGGCCATGGTACATTTGTAATATTTTGCTGTCCGGTAATTATATTATGTTTTAGGTTTGGAAATAAAGAGGCCATGGGAAGGGGAACAGGTCGATGGTGTGGTGGCATAATGATGTAGATGCCAGTGTTGTTAATGCCATGTAAATTAATGAAATGAACTGGAGAAATTAGATTTTGCCTAACCAGCCATTAATGATTCAGCTTGGGACACTGCGTGTAATGCCGCAAACGCTGGTGGAATACTGGTCTTCTGCCACCGGCATATCTGTCGCTGACGTGGCCCGTCTGTTGCGTCCCAGGTCTGGCCGAGTTCATCGCACCACTACAGCACGCCGGTCTGGCACGCATGAACGACCAGCCGACCAGCTGGGGCTACTGGACCATCTACATGGCTGGCCAGGATCAGACTCACCCCATGGTTAGTGATGTGACAGGGCTACTGGGCCATCTACATGACTGACCAGGATCAGACTCACCCCATGGTTAGTGATGTGACAGGGCTACTGGAATGGCAGGATCGACTCACCCCATGGTTAGTGATGTGACATGGCTCTGGACAAGGATCAGACTCACCCATGGTTAGTGATGTGACAGGGCTACTGGACCATCTACATGGCTGGCCAGGATCAGACTCACCCCATGGTTAGTGATGTGACAGGGCTACTGGACCATCTACATGGCTGGCCAGGATCAGACTCACCCCATGGTTAGTGATGTGACAGGGCTACTGGGCCATCTACATGACTGACCAGGATCAGACTCACCCCATGGGCAGTGATGTGACAGGGCTACTGGACCATCTACATGACTGACCAGGATCAGACTCACCCCATGGCTAGTGATGTGACAGGGCTACTGGACCATCTACATGACTGACCAGGACCAGACTCACCCCATGGGCAGTGATGTGACAGGGCTACTGGGCCATCTACATGACTGACCAGAACCAGACTCACCCCATGGTCAGTGATGTGACAGGGCTACTGGACCATCTACATGACTGACCAGAACCAGACTCACCCCATGGGCAGTGGTGTGACAGGGTTACTGGACCATCTACGTGACTGACCAGGACCAGATACACCCCATGGTCAGTTGAGCGGCAGAGTATGACCAGATGCTTCACAATTCATTATGGGGGCGAATAGTCCATAATTAGTATTCTTCCCTCCCAACCAGAAGGCTGTGAATTCGAGTCCCACCTGTATTTGCTCTTCGCCTGTGACTAATCTGTAAGTTATTGGCGACAGTATTTGACCGAAGCGGTCGACTCGCAAAGACCTATAGCCAACCAACCAACTGTCGTCGGCTAACCCTAGAGCACCAATCCACAACCGACCAACGATCGTGTACATGATAGATTATGCTCGCTCACCCCACCATCAGTGATGTGGAATACCAGGACCTCGTAGTTTGAGGACACTCAGCGGCCGGCCAGTGGCAAAGCCTCTGTCTGTGCCTGACCCTCGGCCACCCCACCATCAGTTATGTGGGATAATAGGACCTCGTAGTTGGAGGACACTCAGCAGCCGGCCAGGGACAAAGCCTCTGTCTGTGCCTAACCCTCGGTCACCCCACCATCAGTTATGTGGGATAATAGGACCTCGTAGTTGGAGGACACTCAGGGGCCGGCGAGTGACAAAGCCTCTGTCTGTGCCTGACCCTCGGTCACCCCACCATCAGTTATGTAGGATAATAGGACCTCGTAGTTGGAGGACACTCGGGGGCCGGCGAGTGACAAAGCCTCTGTCTGTGCCTGACCAGCGTTTTCAGAGGACGCTCAGTGTCTAGCAAGTGAGTAGAGTCTGTACCCATGTCTGGCCAGCCGTGTCCAGAGGACTATCGGCCAGTTGCAGAGCACGTGCCTGTGTCTGACCAGTGATCGATGACAGAGCCTGTACCTGTTTTTGACCAGCGTCCCCAGAGGATCTCGGCCAGTTACAGAGCATGTACCTGTGTCTGATCAGTGGTCGATGACAGAGCCCGTACTTGTTTGTGACCGACGTCCCCAGAGGACTCTCGGGCCAGTTTCTGGTCCTGTACTTGTGTCTGACCGGTGATCGATGACAGAGCCTGTACTTGTTTGTGGCCAGCGTCCCCTGAGGACTCTTGGGCCAGTTTCTGGTCCTGTACTTGTGTCTGACCGGTGATCGATGGCAGAGCCTGTACCTTTTGTAACCAGCGTCCCCACACGACTGTCGCCGAGTGACAGAACCCGCGCCTGTGTCCGGCAGCAGGCCCGCAGTCCGTCAGCCATGTCCAACCGGTCGGTGGCGGGCCGCGGCGCAGAGCCAGATGTGCAGCTCATCAAGCTACACAAGTCCAACTCGGGCATGGGACTGAGCATCGTCGCCGCCAAGGTAGGTCATCCCGCCGGCTGCTGCTACCGCGAGTTCTCCCCGGCCACCACTGTCATGGCCTGTCGGGAGGGAACGTCAAGTTCACTGACAATCGATAACCGATCTGCGACATATTATGTGGCAGCGGCAGACTCCCCTAGTCCGTGACAGGGTTTGCGGCGATAGTTGACCCAATTTGTTGATAGGGTCTCTCGTGGCAGTTGCCTCCCCAGTCTGTGACATATGTGGTGGTGGGTGACCACCTCTAACAGGATCCGGTGACAGTTGACCTCCAGTCTCTTAACAGGCTGTGTAGTGGCAGGTGACGGCAGCTCTGGCCGGGTCTGGAACAGGACCAGCGCGACATCTGTGTGCCGTTGTGTGACCTTGCCTGTGTGGTGACACATGACCGCCTAATGTGTGGCAGGGCCTGGGGCAGGACCAGCAGGGCATCTACGTCAAGTCTGTGGTGCGCGGCGGCGCGGCCGACGCCGACGGTCGGCTGGCCGCCGGTGACCTACTGCTCGAGGTGGACGGACACAGTCTGGCCGGCATCTCGCAGGAGCAGTAAGCCCCCCCCCAGCGTTGTCTCTGCTGGACGTTTATGCGCTCACCTACTTCGAACACAACACTTCATGCGAAAGTGCTTCGGTGTTGTTACCCAAGAAGAGATATGGCAGTAGCACCAAGTAACATGAACGCCTTCGCTAGGAACTCATCTCAACGGCCGCAGTGTGCAGAATGCTTTGTACTGATTGTGTTACACTAGCCCGTTTAGTGATGCCATCCCATTGTAGGTACCTCAGGGCTGGGCGGGGATGTCTCGGGGCCCAGCGCAGGCTTTACAGGGCCTAATGCAGACCTTTCCTCGGACCCACAAGGCTGTGGCACCAGCGTGCCTCATTGCACACGCGCTGAGGTTCACTGAATACCTCCCACTACATGATATGGTGATGTGTGATGTGTACAGGACCACCCGGTACATGATGTGATTTGTTTATTGTCCATAACCTCCCAACAATATTTTCGGCCCTATACAGAAGTCATGAGCTAAGAAGCAAATGATGATGTCTATGGCCGCTGAGTGTATGGTGTGATAATATGTGACAATGTTATGTGTGAGTCCATGGCTGCTGAGTATGTGATGTGATGATGCTCTGTGCGGTGTCCAGGGTCATCCAGTACATTATGTACTGATGTTGTGCATGTGTATCCAGAGCTACCCAGTATATGTGATGCTATGTGTGTGTCCATGGTCACCCAATACATGATGCTGTGTGTGTGTGTGTCCGGGGCTACTCGGTACAGAACGTGATTATGCCATGTGTGTGTATCCAAGATCACCCAGTGTATGTTGTGATGATGATTTGATGCCGTGTGTGTCCACGGGCACCCAGTACATGATGTGGCAATGTGATGATGACGTGTGTGTGTTCAGGGACACCCATTGCATGACGTGATGATGTGATCACACTGCGTGTGTGTACCCAGGGCTGCGGAGTACATGATGAAGACGGGTCAGGTGGTTCTGCTGAAGGTCGCCAAGCAGGCGGCCGTCTTCCACCGTCTGACGGCCCTGCTCTCACAGCCTTCACCCACCATGTCACGGAGTGAGCATAATGCACTGTGCTGTCTTCGCATGACTGTTGCATCTCCAAGCCTTGTCATATTGCATGTTTAGTGTATTTCCTACATTATGATACCACGTGGCCAGTGCCTCCAGTGCCTTTGAGCTTGCAGCACCTGATTCGGATGCAGTGCAATGGAGCTGACGATGTCCCTGATCAGGCTGCAGTGCAGTGGAGCTGACGATGTCCCTGATCAGGCAGCAGTGCAGTAGAGCTGACTGTCCCTGATCAGACAGCAGTGCAGTGGAGCTGACGATGTCCCTGATCAGGCAGCAGTGCAGTGGAGCTGACACTGTCCTGATCAAGCAGCAGTGCAGTAGAGCTGACTGTTCCTGATCAGGCTCCAATGCAGAGTAGCTGACACTGTCCCTGATTAGGCTGCAGTGCAGTGGAGCTGACACTGTCCCTGATCAGGCAGCAGTGCAGTGGAGCTGACACTGTCCCTGATCAGGCGGCAGTGCAGTGGGGATAACGCTGTCCCTGATCAGACTTGCAGTGCAGTGAGGGCTGACACTTTCTGTGTTTGACCTACAGGCAGTCGTCGGGCAAGCGAACGCGGGGGGATTCCGCCAAGCGGTAGGATCCAGAGCTCCAAGTCTGTGCCTGTGCTCAGCGGTGGGTGCTGCCATCCCCTCCTCTCATCTCCTCCCCCCCCTCGGTGCGTCGTCGCGCACATTGGGAGATAGTCGCTCAATAAACGGCTATTGATTTTCCACCATTCATACGGCGAGGTGCCGTGGTCAATGTACTGCTCTACCTATCGCGGTTGTTTTATGGTCGTGTACTGCGGTGCGTTTGAGGTAATGACATGGTGGCGGATGGCGTTGTTATGGTGGTGTAACTGGGTGTGTCGGTGTTCAGGATAACGCCAAAGACGGCGTTGTTATGGTGGTGTAACTGGGTGTGTCGGTGTTCAGGATAACGCCACAGACGGCGTTGTTATGGTGGTGTAACTGGGTGTGTCGGTGTTCAGGATAACTATACAGACGGCGTTGTTATGGTGGTGTAACTGGGTGTGTTGGTGTCCATGATAAGGACACAGGCGGCGTTGTTATGGTGGTGTGCTGCGGTGTTCGTGACGTGGTCACTGACGACATGTATGCACGGGCAGCGGACGCTGACCGGGAGCCACCCACCGCGGCCGGCCGACACCACGAGATGTACAATCCGGGCTTCAATCTGTCGGCATCCAACGCCAGTCTGGCGGCGCTGCCCACCGGGCCGCTGCCGCCGTCACATGCGCGCTCGCGCTCCGTGCAGAACCTGCACAAGCCGGCAGCGGCGGCCGGATCCGGCCCGGCACCGCCGCCGCCGCGGCCCATCTCCGTGCACGCCCACCACCAGCCCCTGCCGGCGCAGGTGAGGTGTTGCTATCAGTCGGCACAATAGTGGCGCAGGCGAGGCTACTGCCAGCTCCAGCTGATTCAGGTGAGGTAACTATCAGCCGGCATAGGTGAGGTTACTATCAGGCAGCACAGGTGAGGTCACTATCATCCAGCACAGGTGAGGTCACTGTCAGGTGGCACAAGTGGTGTCAGTGACCTCCCGGCCAGTATAGGTGAGGTCATTATCTGGCACTCACCACAGTTGTTAGCACAGGCGAGGTCACCTCCAAGCAGTATGGGGAACATCCACATTGCGCAGCCAAACAGTGATCCAGAATAGGCTGTCCCGTCGCTCCTGGCACGTACCGAGCACGACACTCACCACGTGTCGCGAAGTGGTCTTCTATGGAGACTGCTGAGTCAGACGTAGCAATGGTACTCTCCCCATGTATAGTTATGACTATCGTGTCGTATCACGTAGTCATGACGATCGTGTCATATCACTTAGTTATTACTATCGTGTCGTATCACGTATTCATGACTATCGTGTCGTATCACGTAGTCATGACTATCGTGTCGTATCACGTAGTTATGACTATCATGTCGTATCACGTAGTCATGACTATCGTGCAAGCTAATGAACGCTGGGGTATATGGCGTCACCGCTGCTTCACGATGATGTCAGACTTTGAGTGATTGCATCTGTCAGTCGGTGATGGTGCGCATGACCCCCAGATGGGTCCGTCGCGGCCGGAGATGCCGCGCTCCATGTCTGACCACGAACACATTCGCTACGGCCAGCCGAATACCGGCTACGACGGTCAGATGTCAGGCAGCGAGCCGCTGCTGCCGCCGCACAGCGCGGCTGGCGGCGGCACCGCGACTGGATACGGAGATCGACAGCTTCACCCTCACACCAGACCTGAAAACGGCTCGGCGGCTAACTGTGGAGATGGATTGCCGCCGCCGCACCACACCGCTGCTGCCGGCGCGATGTCGCCGTATGGCGAGCGGCTGCCTCCGCCACACGCCGGTCCCGTTGGCGGGCCGCCGACCTACGGCGAGAGGCAGCCGGCGCTCGTGGGCGTGGCTAGCAGCGCGTCGCTTCCGTTCGGTGAGCGTCAGGCGCCGCCGCCGCACTTCACTAACAGCAGCAGCGTCAGCTCACCGTATGGCGAGCAGACGCCGCCGCGCAGCCGGCACGGCGAGCACCGCAACAGCCACAGCGAACGCAACAGCTATAGCGAACAGCGCAACAATCACGAGCGTCGCAACAGCCAGAGCGAGCAGCGAAACAGCCAGAGCGAACAACGTAACAGTCAGAGCGAACAGCGAAGCAGCCAGAGCGAACAGCGCAACAGTCAGAGCGAGCACAACAGCAGCCAGGGCGAGCAGGCCGGCTTCGGGGAGGCGCCGATGCCGCCGCCGCAGGCCGCGCGGTTTGGCGAGCCGAGTCACCTGTCGGTGCGGTTTGAGGAGCCGGCCCCGGCGCGGCCGCCGCCGCCGCAGGACATGTACGGCGACCTTCTGCCGCCGCCGCCGCCGCCGCCGCCGTCCACGCACCCGCTGTACGGCCAGGTGCCGCAGCGGCCACCGCCGCCCACCCAACACACCGCCGCCTACGACCCCAGCAATCCATGGAATCGTGAGGAGCGCGAAAAGGTACGACCGATCGGTAAAGCAAGAAGTCGGTAAGGCTACAGAGGCTGGGGTACATTCCGACAATCAATAGGGGCTGAACAGGGACGTCGTGTGACAGGTTGTAGCATGACGATGTATAACATGTTCAGACTTGGGAATGGCGAGATAATCCTGGCTACTAATATGGAGGTCGGAATTCAGCCCAGTGCCTTCTGCAGTGAGAACAATTGCACGGTGGGTGGAAAATTTCTGTCAACCACGTGAAATTGGGTTCGGCACCGTATATCCAACTTTTCTAAATGGGACTGGAGCTTTTTAGATGCCTTATGCTTTCGAGATACTTCAAGGTCGCGATTGACGACTGAAATCCGACCACGATAATAATTATTGCAGTTCTGTTGCTGTGTATGTGATGATATTAACACAAAATTGGCACAATTGATCTTGATAAGGTCAGGATTTCCATGCATCCTCCTCTTGATATCCGAGAAACTCATTAACTCTTACGAAATAATTTCCTATTCGACCTGTTCGAGTTGGTTCGAAGTCCCTCAGGGAAGATTTTGACAAAATTGGTCACCGACTGGCCTAAGATACCTCAAGCCTGCGATATTATCTACTCCACTTGAGGTACTGTGACGCCTCACCTACCTTGGCAGTTTCGAGTCGTTGCGAGTGTTCTTAAGATGTTAAGCGGTTGGTGTGTATGTTTGTAGGTATGCCTGTCGTGCACTCCGTTTTCTGGCGTCTATATCGACCATCATCTGGAAGCCCTTCGGGACCTCTACACACTATTTTCATGAATCCCTCTTTATATCTGCCGTCCAAGGGCGAAAGAACGTATCTCGAATTTGTAAAACATATTCACGAAAACCGTTTTTGTTCGTGTTATTTTCTCAAATACTAGTTGGACAGCAAGGAATTATATTATGCCATTTGAACCGGTGTCGACGAAACTGTTTCTTGATATATTTGTTCTCCACAATGTGTATATTATCTTTGGAAAAATAAAGGCATTCTGCCTTTGCTTTCGCGCTGAAGGCTAATGGGAATCATTAGGCAAGAAGTCGTATCAGTGAAAACTCAGGTAGAAGGGCGTATCTCTAGGTGATGCATCTTTTGCCAGCGGAAGCGTATGCGAAATTTGCATACAAGACGTCACTTATCATAATGGCCCTCAGGTTTGCCAAGCTCTCGGGGTTTGAAGTATCGCACGCCGAACACCAGCTAGAAGTCTTGGCTCTTTGCATTTGAATCCAATTTAATCATATTTTTGGATCAGCTGTTCCCAGCTATGGGTTCGATTGGTATTTCGTTCTGAATAACCAAACCTCCGCAGTGTTAGTCCCCCCGCGATATCTCGGAAGATGTCCTTTTGCCGCCATCGCATCGCAATGGTTCTCTGGCAAAAGGACGTATCTCGTGAGATACGTCCTTTCGTCACCACCAGCATGGAAGTGGAACTCGGGCAGAAAGATGCAAGAAGTTACAAAAAGACGTATGATTTCAGCGTATTTTTTGTCCATGCAGACTCATATTCCAGAGGAATATGTAGCACTTTAGGGGACGTATTATTCAAGATGCGTTTTCATGCCATCGTAGAATGACTCAAACGAGAGGAGATACGTCTTTTTGTATGCATACATTCTTGTGCCTGAGCAGAACGAAGCCAATTTGTGCATATTTTGGTGGAAAACTAAGTACGCCCAAGACTCGCTTTAAAATATATTTCAAAAGCTACATTATGAGAGAAGATTGATCTTTCAGCGACGGTTCGAATGATATAAAAAAACTCCCGGAAAAATGTATTTTTAAAAAGGCACTGATGTCCATCCTTTGGACAGCAGATCTGTCACACTCGAGATATTTATCTGCTCATCACCACTCCGGACCTCTGAAAGTATTTATCATGGGTTTTTCGTCATTCTCGTGCTTGTGGTATGTCTGTCCTTACTCTCGTCCATCCGTAAAAACCTGTCTAGTCCCCATGAGGTTTTTGCTGTGCTGATGTGTGTTTCCACCACATTCCGTGTCGAGGTGTTCTGCTAACCCGTGTCGCCATCAGGACGTGGTGCGCCGCACAGAGGCGGCCCGTCAGTGGCGCGACCAGCACATCACGCGGCTCGAGGCCACGCAAAACCGGTCCCGCCGCGAACAGCAGCAGCTGGACACGCTGTTGCTGGAGAAGCGGTTCCAGCAGCGCATGGAGCTGGCCGGCGACGATGACGACGAGAACGACGATGAGCCGGTGAGGGCCGCACAGCGGTCACGCTGAGAGTGCCAGACTGGGATGGGCGTTCATGGTTGAGCTACAGAATTGTCTCGACAGATAATGTTCATATTACATCCATCTTTTGCAAGCAGTAGAAGAAAAGCGGACATAACTGACTCCAAAAGGTACCTTGGCGGAAGTAGGAAGTAAATTTTTTTTGCGGGAAATACTTTTCAAATTGTCCGAGGAACAGGGGCTGAGCTGAGTCTGTCACTGGAGATGAGATAAGCGTGCGATCGAAGCTAGTTGTATGACCGAAGCTGAGAATATGGCCGGGACTGTGCTGTGTGTATGACCGGGACTGTACCGTATGTATGTGTGTGTGTGTGTGTGCAACCAGAGCTGAGTATATGACCGGGAGTGTACTGTGTGTGTGTGACAGGAGCTGGGCCGAGTGTGTGATCGGGGCTGGGCTGAGGTGAATGTGAGGCTGAGGCTGAGGTCGACTGTGGTGCAGGAGCTGGACGTGTCTCGGAGCGGGTCTGACGGACCGGCTGCTGAGCGGCAGACGCCGGCCACCAACCGCCACGAGGAGGTGCGCCAGCGCCAGGCCGAGTTGGAGGCCGCTCACCAGGCCGAGCAGGGCATCTTGCGCGAGGCGCAGCGACGCCGCGACCAGGAGGAGGCGCGCCTGCGGTCGCGTCCGCCGGCGCCGCCCGGCCGCACCGTGTCGTTCGGCGCGGTGACGAGCAGCGGCGAGCTGCGGCCGCCGGTCGTGCCGCCCAAGCCGGAGGTGGCCGTCGCGTCCGTGGTGAGCACGCGTCGGGTGCAGCTGAGCGAGCCGCCGCCGCCGCCGCCGCCGCCGCCACCACCTCCGCCAGAGGACCCGGATCGCTTCCTGGACGAGGCCGAGCAGCTGATGGCGGCCAGCAATATATCGCCGCCGGGTCCGACCACCACGCCCGACACTTCCTGGACGCCCGGCGTCATCGGCGCCCAGGAGGTCTACAGGTGAGGGCAGTATGGTATAGGGACTCAGGACGTGCACATGTGAGGATGGTACAGGAACTCAGATGTGCCGTCGAGGGTGGTGTGGAGACTCCGGTCTATAGGCTCGTCGGATGGTGTAGGTACTGAGATCTCCTGGCGGTCGGGCGTTATAGGAGCTCAGGTCTACAGTTGAGAATGGTGCAGGGATCAGTGTTTACAGGCGTGTACAGGTTTAGGGTCTATTTATTAGCAGGTTTGGTATTGCATGAATTCAGGTCAGTACGTGTGGGTGGGTAGGGACAAGTTCTACGGATGTGGGTGATGTAGGCGCTATGGGAGACCATGTGGGCCAGCCGGCCTGGTGATATCTCCCAGAGCCGCACCGAACTGGCGCTCGTGCCATTATCTGTGCAGCTCACTCAGACCTGCTGACGGGTCGGGCATTGGAAAAGCTATGTCTATAGATGTGGGCGACATATGGCTGTGGGTGGTATATGGACTCGGGTGTATTGGCGGCCGCGTATAGTAGAGGACCAGGTCTGCAGGTGTGGCTGTATTTGTGGATGTTGGATTTGTATTTTGTAATTCTGGACGCGGAGAGGAAAATTTTAGGTAAGCGAATATGAAGATATTTTTCTCAAATCTGTGACTTGAAAATCCCAGTTTGCTTTCCAGTGAATGTTGATCAATTTATAACAGAGCAGCTCATTGTCAAGCAGCACAATTTAACCTCCAAATTATTATATATATATTTTTTTTTAAACAGGATAATGCTCTGGGTGACAAATTCAGGAGCAGCTTATTTTTCCAACCATGTTGATGGTGGAACTCATGTCTACGCCGGCCGACAGGGACCCGCGCACGCGGCGACTGGCCCAGCTGCAGGACCGGCAGCGGCCCGACCACACGCCCGTGCCCGAGAAGCTCTCATTCAAGGAGAAGATGAAGATGTTCGCCGCCGAGACCGGCTAGTGGGTGGCGAGGGGCCGCGCTTGGAGCACCACCGTCACCGGGTCGCCGCAGTGAGCCGACAGCACGCCGCACGAGCTTGTGCGCACCGTGACTAACAACCCATTAACAACAGTGAGCCGCTTTGTGATGAGATTTTGAGTGGCGTCCGATGGTGACCCGACTCTTGTGGCCGTGCCTCCGTTGCAAATATCCGTCCGCGTAAACGTCTATTTACTGTGCATATCATGCCGGCCTGAGCCCGGGCAAGTTTGTGATGTCCCATTAGCCTAGTGCACTAAGCGGAGGCGTGGTGTGCACCCGGTGAGGGCTAGCCGACGAGGCTGCGTCTCCCGCCAGCTGCGTTTTATACTGGTGTTTATGTCGGGATAGCAGGTGTGTGAGGCGCCGCGTACTGATGTGCGGCACGCAAACGAATTGATGCGGCGCCGGCGCCGTTGCCTGGTACTGTTCGCGGCCGTCCCATGGCGTGGGCCGCCACACCGTGCGAGGAGCGCCTTCCAGAATCGTCCCGCTATATATCCGCATATGCACCGTCGACGTATACAAATTGTAGGCTATATGTGTCGTACCGGGGCTGTGCGCCTCCGCTAGTGTAGTGTCCAATAGTGATGGCCTGGATGAGGTGGACGGTCGTGTGCTGCCCTCGGCAGCCAACTGGCAGCCGGCTTGGCAGCTAACCGGGCAGCCCATCAGGCAGTTGGTCAGACAGCAAATGAGCTGGCGATCAGTGTCTGAGAGAGTCAGCTGACCTCGCAGCACCTCTGGAAGCTGCCTGACGTCTCAGCGCTTGAGAGGTCGCCGGGCCCCTCAATGTCAGTGGAAGCCGCCTGACGTCTCAACGCCCGAGGGTTTGCCAGGCCCCTCGGTGTCGGTGGAAGCCGGCTGACGCCACAGGAGGCTGGTTGGTTCCTCTGTGCCCGTGGAAGTCGTCCGAGGCCTCACCATCCGAGGGAGCCGACCGACTCCTCGGTATAGAAGTCGCTGTACGCCTCAACATCTGAAGAAGCCGGCCGACTCCTGAAATAGCTAGCTGACCCCTCGGTGTCTGAGGAAGCCAGTTGACTTCTCTGTCTGTCGGAGGAAGCCGGCTGACGTCTCAGTGTCAGAGGAAGCCGCCTGCTGCTTCAGTGTCTGAGGAAGCCAGCTGATTCCTGTGTCTGTGGGAGCCGCTTGCTGCTTCAGTGTCGGAGGAAGCCGGCTGACGCGTCAGTGCTTGACGTGGAATAGTTACGGCAAATGGCGCTGAGCCGGGGGCCCCACATGTCGGCTGGGCGTCGTTGATCGTGACAACATCCGAAATATATTCGCCTGAACCGTATAACCCGTGATGCTTGAGCTGGCCAGAACCGTGAAGAGGACGAGGCGACCACGCCGCGTGCCCAACATACCACAGGCGGCCGTCATCTAATGTATTGCTGGCTGTACGGCGTACACGTCTACATCAAGATTAACTCGGCTGCTGGCCGGTGTCGGCCGAAAGACTCGAATTTCACACCACACGCACGGTTGTGAAGGTACCAGGGCGGTGCCTCTCGTGCTGCCTTCCGCGTCGCACTAGCTACAATGCGGACATCAGTCCGAAGTTACCAGTCATTAAGCCAGCTAGTTATATCGGACTTCTGCTGCTTAGTTCATCAATACGCTAAATACACTCGCTTTACACAGTACACCCGATTGAGAACGGTACAGGCTCAACTACCACTTGGTGCTGTGGTAATGGGACCCGACTCGCCACTGTTGTTTCCCAGTCAGGTCGGCAAATAATGTTGGACTTGACTACACAGAGCGTACCAAGGAACAACTTCGGCCGTCTCCACCGGAGCAACAGCAAAGAACTCCCCCGCAGTGCAGGATTATTTTCTACCCTTTATAGGGGGCTAAGTTTCCTCCCTAGGGGAGGCAATTTGGCCCCCTCCACCAACGTTTGTTCTACACGAGATAGAGCAACAGTAAAAGGCATGGTGTAGGTACTTCCGTAAACTCTAAAACATTTTTAACTGTCCCATTTGGTTGACCTTGCAGAGCAGGTCAAGCAGGTTAATTTTGGGGTGCAGGCAGTCACTTGTTCTCACCATACCTTTCGAATCCTGGTTGTAAAACAAATCCGATTTCGTGCTTCAATATTCATGATATGCAAACTCAAGACTTCCAGTACAGGCGACACGCGTAAAGGTCAAGGTAGCAAATTCCGTCAAAGTCAAAGATATGGAAACGTCATGAACTGTTCGAGGTGGACGATTTTCGAAACAGATGGTTCTCGGTAAAAGGTAACTGATTCCATGAAAACAGATCTATATATTTCCACTGTTTGATAATTTTCAAGAAAAATTGTTATTTTACAATGAAAATTTTACAAGTTGTAAATATGAACAATATGTGTCAATATCACAGAAGTGAACTCGAATTGCGGGACTCAAATCACATCAGAAATGAACTCTACAAAACTACCTTGGTTTTAGTCATGTTTACTTCGAAATGGCAGCCTCTACAGCGCCTGCATATATGTTCTTTCGAGACGTTTCAAGTTATCTCTCAGTGATCCGGCCTGCTATTGACTTCAAACATGGCACGCTTGTAGAGGACATACTTTGCCACTGCATATGTGATTAGTTTGCAAAGGTGTTAGCAACAACATGTGTAAATAAATGTGTATTTTAAACTTTCATGTGACCGTGTATTCGACCTTAAGTCACACTGTGCTTTTGCATTTTTACCATAATTTGTCGATACACTCATCACTTTTCACTATATCTCGTATAGTTCGCTTGCGAAAAAATGTTCCAATGTATATCTAAAAACGGTATTGAAGCCAGGAGACCGTGACCTGATTTTGACTCCCCATAGCCCCGCTATCATAAGAGTCTCTAACTCAATTTTAGGCCGCAACGTGTGCTCATCAATTACCGGAAGGCACACCAAATTTCAAAGCAATAGCATGATCGATTCGAGTGTTCATGACAAAAACATCAGGGGCTCAAAAATAATACCCTCCTTGCACTACGAGAATTGGCGAAAATGTGAATGACGAAATCGGGCTGCACTCACTGAAAATGGCCAAGCTGAACTCCAAACATTATGCAGAGATCATACACTAAGCAATGCAGCTTAAGTAAGAAAAGGAGAAAAGTGAACCAAGCACAGAACATGAATCATTTTTACATATCTAGAATACCACAAAATTAGCCTGCCAACAGACAACTACTGGTCATCGAGGCATCTTAGAAAACTGCACACGGCTATGCCTACATACATCCAACAATATTCAGTTTTCTTCCCGAACACCTAACTGCCTCCCGTTCATGTACGCACCTCAAATGATGCCAACCAACCCGGTATTGAAATGTGCTAAATGTGCTTTATGGTCGCACAACTTAAATCACCTTTTCGAAGCAAGGGGACGAAGTAGCGTGCGATCACGATGAGGATCTAGAGCAGCGGCAGCATTGCTCGCTGCCAGCCTGGCAATGGCAGTCCCAGTGAGGATACCTGGCGCTGCCCCCATGTGAAGAAAACGTATCCTCTGTACACTACGCATACTAATGGCCCCCATACGCTGGTGTTTTGGGGTGGGCTTATCATCGACTCGATATTGACATCAGGTATACGAGAGGCAAAGACGTCGCCTCTCGTATACCTGGTTAGCTAGGCAAGCGCGCAAAGCACACGGTTAAAACTAGCCTATAAAAATAATATGACGGTACACAAAGTAAACCTAGTATTTATCGAACTGCTGGTGGGCGTGGTGCCGATTTCGGTCCCCGAAGTATTTCCAGTGGTTCTCGCGGAGTTTCTTGTTTGCATGTTCAATGTTTCGATACATCGACTTGACAGCCTTCTGGTGGTGCCGTACACTTTCCTGGATGGTGTGCGCAAGCTTTCTGGCGTGGTCTTCATGGTCATCATCGTCATCGTCATCGTCATCGTCATCGTCATCGTCATCTTCATTATCATCGTCATCGTCGTCGTCGTCGTCGTCATCGTCATCCAGTGTGCGCCAATAGCGGCGCTGCCTCTCCTGTTGTCTCCGTTGGTCGGGCCACGGACGCTCGGTTTTGTCGCCACGCTGCTGCTGCCGTTTGTCCCATCTTTGGTCAGGCTGTGGAAGTTCGGTGTCGTCGCCACGCTGCCGCGTTTGCTTCTGCTGTCCGCTCCGGTGCGACCATTGCAGGTCGCCGTTGTCGCCGCGCCGCTGGCGGAGCTGCTGGCGAGCGCGTGCGCGCTGCAGCAGCCAACTGGCGCCGTGGAACGCGCCGCGTAGTTCGGAGCGCGACTGCGCCCGCCCCAGCTGCCAGTTGACCTGCTCCGAGTCGTGGCGTGCGCGCCGGCGCAGCTGCGACCGGCGCGAGTAGAATGCGGCCACGGACGGGTCGGTGGCGTTGGGGAGGCTGCCGACCGGCGCAGGCACAGGTCCGCGTCGCTGCGCCGCCGCCTCCTTGGTGCTCACCTTCTGCAGCCAGTTGGCCTTTGCCTTCTGCCAGCGGCGGTCCACCGTGGCGATCAGGCTGAAGACGTTGCGCGTGAGTTGATCGTCAGCGATCGGCTGCTGGGCGCCATGTCCAGCTGCCATGTCCTGCAGCCGCTGGTGCGCCTCGCGCAGTCTGGCCTCCAGCCGGTCCAGCATCCTGGCCGAGACGCGCCGGTATCTGCTGTTCGGCGCCGCCAGACTCAGCGAGACCGCCTCGCGCCAGATGGGCCACAGCCGGCGCGGCGCCGTCGCCAGCAGCTGGTTATCGCCGGGCGGCGTCCAGCTGGCGAATAGCCGGTGGAGAGCGGCGCCGGCGGCCCCCTGCAGTCGGTGCGCGGCCGGTAACACGGGCTGCCTGCTGCAGTCGGCCGTCAGCCAGTCACACCCGGCCAGCTGACACCGTCCGGCAGCCGGGCACGGCGCTGGGCCGTCGGCCGCCCACTGCGCCGGCAGCGAGCTCGGCAGGATCACCGTCAGCCGGTCGGCGTCGGAGCACGCGCCGGCCTGGCCAACATCAGACACGGTGGCCTCCTGAAACACGTCGCAGTGTCACGTACTTAAAAGAAGACGAAGAGGAGAAGAGGTGGCTAAATTAGCTACATCGGTGGCTAATAAAAACGCAGATTAACGAAAGGAAACATCGCAATGATAGTGGTTTGGGTGGACGGCGGCGCCGACCTGCAAGTGTTGTGCAGACTAATGACGCAGCGAGGTGCCTCGGCTGCAGCATCACCCCACGGGGCATCACTCACCTGGGGCTGGTCGGCGTGCGGCGACATGTAGCGGAAGCGGCGCAGCTCACGTGCCAACTCGCCATTCTCGGTGACCAGCTGGTTGATCTGGTCCCGGTGGCGGCGAAGAACGTACCCGTCCTGCCCACAACAAAGCACAGTCAACAAATACTCGGATGGCACTTACCCACACCTGATCAACAAGCAGCAATCAACATACACCCAGGCTGCACTTCCATCCACCCAATCAACACGAAATGAATACAACAGTCAATACAAAAAGAACGAATCATATGCAAGGCGCCGCCTGACCGCTATATAAACACGTACACAAAAATAGAATTACACAACCACAAAGGCTGGGTTTCAGGAAGGTGCCAGCGCTCATGACCAGGGTCCTTTAACTCCGACGACAATGAACGTGAGCACATGACGAATGAACAAACTATCACGACAATTACGATGATAATGAATTATGGCAGGAAGGAATGTATTTGATTTTACCGCGTATGATTTCTCAGCAGCCATATCTACCAATAGGACAGGTTACCGAAATGACCGAAGTTATTGCATGCCCTTAGCCTGATGCCAGATTTCTTCCATTAAAAATAACATTCTGGCATTTCCCAAGGCATCACCCTGGTGCTAAAACCTATCCGCCCCGGCATTTAAGCGAATGTATGATTCAGAACATAAGGGAATATAACCTTTCATAACATAACGTTTTTGCATGGCACGTCTCCCTGAACAGAAACGCTTTCCACGGCCAATTACTATATTGCATAGCTGCAACAACAAAAAAAGAACTTCTCCCGTGGCATCATAGCGCACGCTTAGCAGCCTTGACATCAGTGGAGGCGAAGAAATAGATACAACTTTTACTGAAAACACTAAACGATTATTATTCAATATATGCATAAAACAAACAAAACGACTTCAGTCATTTCGCGTTACTTGGCTTCAAAACTGTCCGTGAACATCTTTTATTTGGCCATTCAGAATGTTTCTCATCTGGGTTCTGCTCGCATTTTATGAGCTTCGTGTGTTTGTTTTGAAGATGCAAAACATGGGACTGCTGGGTGCCACGGGCATGACGAAGTGACTTTGTGGAAGACAGCCATCATTAAAGACAACCGAGATAAATAAGAAAAGTTAAATTCAAACTTTGGTATTAAAATGCTATAATCAGCTGTCGATAGGAGCGGTGTTGGTGTCCTACCCCGGTTCGGTGGATGTCCGCGTTAGTCGGCGTAAAAAATAAGACTGTTCTGACTGTTGGCTGTGGCCATTTGTCTGCAATTGTAGCAACTTCTGTACAGTAGGTCTTTCTACTGGCGAGTGTGGTAATAACTAAACAGGACTTCAATCCCCGATGAAACTCGGCCCCCAACGACCCCGACCGTCAGTTTGTATAGACCTATAACTTAGCAACGACGTATGCCTGAATAACGGGACAAGTACGGATATGTGGCGTCATTCTCCACCAACCGTATATTTATAATCGCGAGGTTTCAGTTGGTCTACTTTTTTACCTACACTACATGATACGGGTTCAGGTGCTCATAATTTTCTGTTATCCAGCAACGTATTTCAACAACGCAGCGCCAGCCGCGAGGATTGCGAGAATGGCGCGTGCCCGTTTACCGCCAATGCGTCTGAGGTGAGATACCATGTGGAAGGGTAGGATTTATTACTGAGCCTACTTAATTCGCACTAAGAGTGAATGTGGTGATATGATAAATATGTTATATGATATGATATGATAAATATGATAAATATGATAAAATGTCCGGTGCAGGAGCCAGACAGCTTTTAACAGGGTAAATGAATTCATGAGGATTTGCCAAATAGTTCGGCTGAGCATACCTCAGCGGCTGCGCTACTGCCCCGTAGCCTATTTCTTGTCCTCGCTCGGCCAACCATCGAGACAAATCCAACCACACCCACAACATCAAACCAACGGTAGGCACATGGAACACATCAAATCATCTCACCAACAAAATTAAGTCCGAATTAGAACTGGTTGTACTCGGCTAACACAACCTCAACTAGAGGATGACCAATATACATCACCTCACTGCGACACCCACAACACCACATTAAGCATATACCACATTCTGCTAAACTGTAGTAGCTTTAACACTCAAAGACAATCACTTAATGTATTCTGCCAAAAGAGGGCATAACCCTGTCGCTTCCATCGCTTCCGGGTGATAAGCTACCAGAACTCCTTCAATTGCTATTTGAGTATCTGTACGCCACAAGAATAGCAGCACTGCACCGCCAATACTCACTTCAACACGCAATGCATGCCCGCGATACACCGTGAGAAGCACGAAAATAGCCATCCCCGAATGGCGTCGGACGTACATGAACCGATTTGCTTTCCAATTACAAATAAATGGTTCCCCAGCGATGCCGTCGGACGTAGATTAGCCGACTTTCCTTAGGAAAAAGCTAACATAACGTAAAACGACTACCCGGAGGAGTCATCGGACGTAGATGAGCCTAATTTCCCTGCAACTCATAACGTAAAACGGCAACCCAGAGGTACAGCGGACGTAGATGAGCCGAATTGCCAAACACCGTACTAACCCAACTGACAACACTACGTGGCATGCGAAGACTAACCCTCTACTAACAACCAACACGCGGCGGCCGGCGTGATAGGCGGTGTGGACAATTACCTCCTTGTCCGCACGGTAAAGACTCATCGGTGCTCTTCGACAAGAGTAGGCTAATGCCGGCACTCTGACAAAATCACTTTTTCGTCACTCTCAACCCCCCGCCCCCAACACCAACTACAAAGTATATTGCGGAGGAGTAAAGTAAAACTAAAACCATTTCGACATTCGGGAGATGTCCCCCACCCAGCGCCTTCAACACCTAAAACATCACACACACTACAACGTAAAACTCTCTTAACGTAAATGTACACTTGATTTAGCTTCGTTTGCAAAACACTCGCTTTAAAGGCGGCGCAAATGACCTTGATGGTCCGGCACGCCTCTAAAAATCACTCCCCCATATGCGCTGAATTTTTATTTTCATCTATTTTCATGTGGGTATTTATCATGAAGTGCTCTTAATCTTTGTTCAGAGATTCGCTGGCGGCATTTCCGCCCGGGGCATGTTTAACAGCGATTCACAGTAGAAAACAGTCTGTCAAGTTCTAACTTTCTCATTCAGAGGCTGCTCTTTTCTGTTTACCAACTTCCATACCAATATTTCTCGTGAAGTACTCTCAATTTGTGCTCAAAGAAAGTAGTTTGCCACGACATTCCCGCGAACAAGCACCCGAACTTTAACTAGCGATGGAGCACAAGCTGTTTATGCTAACTCTGTTGACACAGATAAAAACCACTTATTTTCAGAGCCTATGGCCAAGCAAGCAATATTAGCACAAATTAACACAGTAGATATAACTGAGATCAACTAATCTCCCTGCCAGCATACACGGCAATCATCGATACAACAACACATTTTCACATGAGTACGCCTGAATACAGAACTATATAGATATCATCGGGCTGTCGGGACCATGTGTCTAGCATGGGCGGACAAATGCTCCCTTTTACGAGGGCTCGACATGAGTGCCACACTGATGACTCACCTGTGAAGTGGTACCGTAGCGCATCTTGGCGATGCTGGCCTTCAGTTCGTCGTTCTCCATGCGCAGTTGGTTGATCTGGTCCCTCAGACGAGCGTAGCCTGCAGCCGACAGGTGAGAGTGAGACTGCTGGTCCCGGAGAACAGCTACACCTGGTCTGTTTGTTTATTTGGGCTTAAGGGCGCCTGAACTGCTAGTGGTTATCTAGCGCCCAGCTACACCTGGTCCTTCAGACAAGTTAGCCAAGACCATTTCACGCCGCCACCGGCGCGGAGAAAAGCCCGTCGGACGGACCGGCATTTTAGCCTCATATGGTAAAAGTTTTGGTCCGGCCGCGGTATGAACCGGATACCGCGAGCCGACGGTCAAGCTACCGCCGGAGTCCGCTCGGGTCGCCGGACCGCCAGTCATCTCCAAGTTGAGTCGCGCGGTACATTTCCGTCCGTCCGCCTCCGTCCACCAGCTTGAAGAGTTTCTGCGCATGTGCATGCTGTGACGCAATCATTCGCCTCTGGTGTGTCGGGCGCCATTAAAATGACAGAAGTGTCGTCGAGCCGCGAAGTGCCCACCGTATTAACGTAGTAAACATATCTTGCCGTTCTGGAGATGTGTAAACGTTTTCAATTGAACATGTAGTCGCTATATCTATTTACTATGGTTCTAAATTGTAGGCACTGTTTTCCAGGTGGGTGGTCAACTAACCAGGCCGCGAGCCATTGAAATGGGCTGGGCATGGCAGTATTTCTATGAGCACTTTTCCAACACCTAAAGCAAGTCAACAGCTCGGTGAATGAGCTCGTCTATCAAATCATCTCATCGGTGCCTTAATTTAGCTATATTCGCGGAACGAATGAAGTGTTATCGTAGAAGTTTCCATTTTAAGCAGCATAGCAAACGGTGTCCATATTAATAGGAAACAGAGCCATGACAACTATGATACCGAGCGCATCGTGTCACAGACCGACCAGCCGGCCAGCCTCGACAGGTCAGCCTCACTGACCGACCAGGTTTCGCCGGCGGAGAAACCTGGTCAACGACATCGGTGCCGTCCGATGGAGCGGACTTGTTCCGGGCCCGCTGTCGATGTGAGCCAGGTGCTAGCATGCTAGTCCCGGAAGACCGCCACACAAAACCTAGCCCGCAAGACGAGCGTAGCTTGCGGCTGACAGGGAAGTCAGTCTGTTGGTCCCGAAGGACCGCTACACCTGACCCTCAGACGAATGCAGCTTGCGGCTGACAGGGAAGTCAGTCTGTTGGTCCCGAAGGACCGCTACACCTGACCCCTCAAACAGAGTAGCCTGCGGACGCCAGGGAAGTCAGTCTGTTGGTCCCGGAGGACCGCTACACCTGACCCCTCAAACAGAGTAGCCTGCGGACGCCAGGGAAGTCAGTCTGTGGGTCCCGGAGGACCGCTTCACCTGGCCCGTCAAACAGAGTAGCCTGCGGCCGATGCAGGAGTTACCGTTAGATCGTTAGTCCCGAGGAACTGTAACGCTTTGTTCCTCAATCCAGCGCACCTCGAATAGGTATGGGGGTGGAGTGGGGGAATCATATGACTGCAACACTTGGTTCCACAGACGATCGCACCCTGGGGAAGCACAACGGATAGAATCAGAGTGCTGTTGGAGTTACGCCTGGCACTGCAGATCACCGTGTAAGTGTCCGGACGACAGCTGAGCACCTCACCTTCCAGACAGGACGAAGTATCGTCAGCAGCCGAATCGTCGCCCTGTAGTTGACTGAGCAACGCTTCATTCTCGTTCAGAAGCTCCTTGATCCACTATAAACACACACGGTAGAACGAGCCGTCAAAACAAAATAAAGCTGCCTACACGCACACTCAGCTTTCGAAGATACTGAGAAATGGGCAATTCCAGGGAAAATCACCAATGTTGGCCCCAAATTGTTCACTACACCCCGTCCGATTTTCATGAAACTGGTGCACTGGGGTGTCTACGGCCCAGATTACGATTCTCATATTTTGTTTTGTCTTGGTCAAAGGGGTCACAAGATGCAAGTTAGAAACATTTCGAGGAATGGAGAAAGCTCATATTGAGAATCATTTTGATATTTGTAGTGGTAGCAATTAGCTTACCAAACCTCTATGTAATTTGCAAGCGGAAGATCTGTCCAATTCAATAAAAATAAGTGTGGTCTTATGAAGTCAACATTTGACTTCGTAACCTCGTGACATTTCAGTCACCTCGTGACCTTTTAAAAGTCCTATGTTGATATCTATGTTTTTATATGACGGGTTCTCAATCAATTGTCTCAATCTAATGACGTATTACTTTTTTATCAGGCCGAATCCGTAATAGGTCACAGAGGTAAAATGTCAGGACCTGACATGAGCTCAGATAATTATATATTGCATGACTAGAAGCATAACCGATATGGGTGTAATTTTAAACCTACTCGGCCACATATCACGATGTTGATATTGCCAAGTACGCCAGAGACCAAAAAGGTCGCATGTGGGCCAGTGACCTGACCTCGATATAGTGGATTTGTGTGTATTGTAGAAAGAGTCGATATTAGCCCATTGCTGATTGATCGCGATAATACCAGGCTTAATTGCATAAGAGTGGTGACATATCAGTCAACGACCTAACCTTAGTTAGTTAGTTATTTGGGCTTTAGGGCGCGTCGACAACTATGGTCAACGACCTAGCCTTCAGTTGAAGCTTGAGAAGTACATTATACAAAGTATTCGACATGGGAGCGTTTCGGAGCACTTTGTTCGGACAAAACAACAAGGCCATAACGAGCCATGAAAGGTCACATAGGTCACGTTTGGATAATGTGTTCGTTTTGTAAATTATATCACGGATTATGGTGTATTGTGGGATTTGGTCATGTTCTGTTCTTCCCGTGTGACTTGGACCCGTTGACGCGTGAGCCACGAGTTACCATCCGCCTGTCGTCACCACTTGATGACTTTTTTCTGGGGGATGTTGGCTGAAGCCGCTGCAGCCACGCCCGCCCAGTCCATCAAACGGGAAAGTGGTTGAATTTTACTAGTCCGACGACATTAGTGGATTGTGCCCTGGCAGTGGGATGCTAAAACCGTTCGAGATGCAAAGGTACGAAATGCATTGTACACTTTTACACAGCAGTTTTCGCTACTTAAAGCTACTTTTTGGCAATCTTCGCGAATCGCATATTACTTTTTAGGAAGCAAATGACAGCCCTCAGATCATTAAGAGATTTCAACGCTTCGTGCCGTTAGATGGAAAACGAGCAGGATAGTAGTTAAATGATATATCTGCGGAAATCGACCACTGTGTACGCCGCGTCCGTAACTGACATGCGTGACCCTGACTCGAATAGTGATGTGTTGAACTTGGAGGATCCCTCACATGATGTGCATACGCACCTGCTATGTTCATGATTCGCTTTTAGCGAAATGTGTTTGTAACTGAAATGAGTTGTGTGATATCAAGTAATTCCCTAAGAGATGGAAGGATTCCAGTTGGTTGGTTGTTGGAGTTTAAGGGCGCATCGACTGCGTCGGTCATGCAGCGCCCAGAAGGATTCCAGTTAAACAAAATTCGGAAGGAGAACGGGTTTTTTCACTGGACACAAATATTCATTTCAAGGTTAGGTCAGCGTGCATACCTATGTGACCTCTGCGACCTCACATAACGGGTTGTGACATTCCCGTGCTCTCTGAACAAACTGTTTTTAATGACACCCATACCACCTTTTATAATGCACACACAACCTTGACTTTGAAGTCAGGTCACTGACCCATGTGTGACCTCTGTGGTCTCTCATATACTTACATGTGACATGTCCATGAGAAAAGTTCTTTAAAATAAGATCTACATCGGTCACAATCTGCAATGCACATAAGACCATGCACATCAGTGACCACCGGGCAGTCACAGTCACAGCTAAAATAAACCGTCCGTCGTTTCAACGCCAAAAGATCACTCTTCAGCGCACCCGTCACCTCCTCCCTGGTCAGCTGCCCCTAGCTTTTCTCATGGTGGACTGGTCTGGCCTGTATGAGGCCAACACAGTTGACGGCAAGTGGGACGCATGGTTGAACATCTGGAAATGCGTCATGGATGCTCACTGCCCTACCGTCACGAAGTTCGCGAATCGCCGCTCAGTGCCACCCTGGATCGCTGAGAATGCTGACCTCCGCGCCCTGACCCTTCGACGTGACTGGGCTCACAGCCAAGCGGACCGATCCGGGAGTGACGAGGATTGGCAACTCTACCATGAGCTAAATCAACGGACCTCCACTGAGCTCGTGGTCGCAAAAAGCCGTTTCTTCGATCGGACTTTGGAAGAAAATGGCAACGTCTGGCCGCACGTTAGACGTCATCTCTTTCAGAAGAAGACAACTCCACCATCAACTGAACCATCACGTTCCAACCAGGAGAAGGAGTTGTTCGCTGACGACCAAAACCGGAATTTTTCTTCAACTGGCAAGCGCGTGGCTGCTGCTTTGCATTCTTTAGGGGATTTAGGCCCAAATACAGCGCATCAACCTCGCCCTCCGCGCGTTGTTAGCTCAGCATTCAAGCTGAAGCCCGCCACTCTTCCCGAACTCTCTCATGCCCTGCGTGATTTAAATCCTACCAGTGCTCGTGGTAACGACAATGTGTCCCTGAAATTGCTCAATATGTCGTTTCCTTCGGTGTGTGTACATATTTTGCACATAATCAACTTTAGTTTATCGTCATGTACTTTTCCGGAACTGTGGAAGTTGGCTGAAATCGTACCAATCTTCAAGAAAGGCTGCCCTGACGATCCCAAGTGTTATAGGCCCATCTCGATCTTGAGTAACGTGTCAAAACTGTGCGAGAAGATAGTAGTCAACCAGCTCACTGCGTATCTCCACCGAAATTGTCTTCTTAACAACTCGCAACATGCCTATCGACCACTTCACTCTACTGAAACTGCCCTTGCTGATGTAGTAGCTTATGTCACAAATTGCATCGAAAGGCGCCGCGTTTGTCTGCTCGCATCAGTAGATTTGTCTAGTGCCTTCGATTGCGTGTCTCATAGCCGACTCTTGACCAAATTAGAGTGGTACGGCATCGACAGCTCTTGGTTTAGATCTTACCTTTCAAATCGCAGACAGGTAGTTCGGCCCGGAAGACTTGTATGCAACGTATCCTGTGGTGTTCCACAAGGAAGTTTGTGTGGTCCAATTCTGTTTTTGTTGTACACAAATGATCTTCTCTCACACATAGGTGATGTCTTTAAAGTCGTTGCTTACGCTGACGACACACAGGCGATGTTGTCATCGAAATTGGAGGACATAATGTATGCCAAACGCCGTCTCGAATCGTGCCTGGAAACTATGTGCTCGTGGTACCGTGTAAATCTTCTCAAGCTCAACCCATCTAAAACGCAATTTGTGATTTTTGGTTCTCGCCAGATGATCGCGCGGCTGCCTACCATCAGCCTCTCTGTTCTTGGATCGGATATTTCACGTGTCTCATCTATCAAAAACCTGGGTGTGACCATGGACGAATCGTTAACATGGAGTGAACAAATTGGCGATATTGCTAAGAAATGTAACCGCATCATCTTTCCTCTAGCCAAGCATGTACGTTCTCTTACTGAAGAAACGCTGTCGAAGTTAGTGCTTGCACTGGTTTTCCCCCATGTAATGTACTGTTGCTCAATCTGGTCTGCTGCATGTGACACCGAGCGCGTGCGAATCCAAAAAGTCATAATGAGGGCGGCTAGGATCATAACTAGGACCTCTCGCTATGGTCATATATCGCATGTTATTGAGCGGTTAGGCTGGCCTAGCTTACAACGCTTTGTCGACATTAGGGATTGCTCACTGGTTCATCTTGCAGTGCATCACTCGGGAGCACCTGACACCCTGCGTGATCTTGTGACATTGAGAAGTGACGTCAGCTCTCGATCTACGCGATCAACACCGTTTTCAGTAGAGCGCCCACGCCTGAAAACTTCTTTTGCGCAACGCTCTTTCATGTACCGTGCTGCAGTTCTTTGGAACAGTCTCCCCGAGGAAGTTAGGGCCGAGAATATGCGACTGGCTTTTAAGTTTAAGCTGAAGGAGGCGCTGAAAAGAGCTATACGTGGGAATGTTTGAGTATTGTATGCATGTGTTTTTAATGTTTTAGTAGCCTCCTGTCCCACCCCCTTTTTTTTAAAGCGTTTTTGACATTTGATACTGAGTATCTCTTGGTACCAATACAAGGATTGACCACTATTTCGAGGTCAGGTCATTGACCCAGATGTGATCTCCGACCTCTGACGTGCTTAGAAATGTCATCATCATGTTCTATGAGCGAACAGATTTGAAACAACATCCATATCGGCTATGTTCATTGTCACGCACAGTAACACTGTCTCAGGTCAGGTGGAGGTCAGGTCAAGTCTTGACATTTCACCTCAGTGCCCCATTATGGAGTCAACTTTACAAAACAATAATGACGCGAACAGTTAGACAATTGATGGGCAATATTCAGTGAAGAAAGAATGAAAGCAAAATACCATTTTTTGAAAATGTCACGCGGTGAATGAAAGCTCACGAGTTAACAACTTAAAGTTGACCTGAATAAATCACAACTATTTTTATTGCATTGGACAGGTCTTCCTCTTTCAAATCAAGGCTATAGAACACCAGGTAGAACGCTCCGCTTCCCAAAAAGGGAGACGCTTGAGAGGACTATCAATTCTATAAACTTGAGCCGACCAATCAGCGTTTGACGACCTCCGCCGATCGTCGCAATAGTAAAGGCCGTAGGGCAAAACTTGTGGAAGTTATTATTCATATATTGTTCCATTTTGTTCGTGCTAATTTTCTACAAAGGCATTCTTGCTACTTTAATCTTAATCTTAAATACTACTTTACCACAATGTCACCGCTAACAGGAGAAAAAATTCGGTATTTGTGTCAGACTTGTGCTCGACTCGAGTTGAATCGAGAATCGACTCATGAATCAATCGTTTTTGGATGAGTCGTGAGTTCAATCGATTCTTTTCCCAAAAACATATCTTGAGTCGCGAGTTCAATCACATCTTTTTTTTAAATGAGTTGAATCACGAGTCAATCATTTGAATCGCAATGAGTCATTTGAGTCTTGCGACTCAAATGCAAGTTATGAACAAATGATATAAAGCATGCATCTTTGTAAATAGTATGCCATGACACAAGGTAGGGAGTAAAAACACAGTATAATTATTAATGCTTAGCATTACAATTGTCAACTTATCAGCTGCCAGTGAGTAAAAATGAGGTGTACTTAAGTTATTTACCAAAAACGGATAACAATAACTACAAAAAAAAAGTATTAATGCTAAGCTTGGTATTCACAATCAGTATCATGCACGAGTCAATTCTAGTGCCAGAAACACAACACAGAAATGGGATGTGATTGTGAAAAATAATAGGGAACTGAAACGACCATGCACTTTTTTTTGGAACAGGCATTTGCACTGAATAAATTGCGTCAGTTTGTGTGACAAATAACAAACCCAGGTTACCTTTACAAAAAGGTAGATCAAAATTTTCCTTCAAGCCCGCATGACGTCATTCGAAGTTTAAAAAAAAATATGGTAGAATTTTGGTTGCAGAACTTTTCTCAAATCATACGCAATGGTCACTTTAATTTGCTTCCTAGCAAATATATTTGTATTCCGCTCACCAGGTGAGTTATAATCTTTTCCCATTCTTTCCAGTGAGCATTTGTTCTGACACATTTTATTCTCATGCATTGACAAGGTCGGATTTGTGCATTGTAATCCGGCATTTGGAGAGGAATATTTTGTAGTTATCCAGTATGGAGAATATTTTTATTCAAACCTTATGCATGGTAACTTAACTTGCACCCATTTCAGTGAATTTTGAGCACTTTTCCTTGATCACAGCAGTTCGTTGTCAAAAGTTAATAACTTAGGAACTTCAACTTCCAGATGAAAAAACAACAAATAATTTTCTGGAAAGGATAATGTTCAGGATCTCCAAAATCTACGATCAGCCTATTTTTCCAAACATTTACCTACCTACCTACATTGACATACAGCAGTTGTTGAAAACAGTTTTTCCAGGCCAGCTAGACCCAGGGCATGATGCATTCTTCCTTGGTGAATCTTGCATGGATTGTTGATGATACATGCATAATTGAACATTTATGTTCAACACCATTGTGATCTAGGAATGCCCTCCTGAAACTTGCAACTCAACTGAAACTCTTCTGCCAATGGGGAGAAGAAGCTATGGAGCACTTAGCGCCCCCTTGACTGTCCTTTCTTCCGCTCTTGAACGAGGGTGACAACTTGAACATGTAAAATGGATGGTAGAGGGAACCTACCAATATCAGGAACAAGCCCTTTATTTTGGAGGCACTTGATGGTGAGCCTGCCGGAAATGGCACATTGTTGGGCAGGACGATTATTACTGGGTCATTTAGGATACCCTTTGATGAAGCTAGAGAATAGGTCTTTCAATTAGAATACGTCAAAGTACCCTATATTGCCATAAAATATGCAAGATAGCGTAGAGAAAGTCGGTAAAATTGGGTGTAAACCAATGGAGAAGGAAAACCTTCAAGCCTGCTACCAAACAAACTTCGTGGAGGCAACAGACCAACGCAATCATATTCTGTGCAGATACCTATTGCAGTGTAGAACCTGGGTGCCATGTTGCAGTTAGGTGACGTGTGTCAGGTATATGATTCAGGTTGTGTGTGCATCATGCTGATGTGGATTGAGATATTATGCACTCATTGCTTTGCATATGCATTGACAACCATTCATCTCGTTAATCTGTTTGAGTCAATTACTTTATGCACATGCACGTTCATTTATCTGTATATTTATCCTATATATCAACCATTACAGTGCATGACGAATGATAAATTATGTGAGGTGAAAACAAAGTTATAGCAAAAATAATATATCCAACAGATGTTTTGATGTTGGAGCATCTTCGTTAGTGTGAATAAATACTGATTCCCTTCTTTAATTAGACAGATGAAGATGAGTTGACATCAAACTGTCTGTCAAATCAATTATTTTTGCTATAACTTTGTTTCACCTCACATAATATATATATATATATATATATATATATATATATATTATATGTATGTATATATATATATATATATATATATATATATATATATATATATATATATATAAATAGTGTGTGAGCAGTGCACACAAAATCATATGGCTTATGAGTCTGATACCATTGAGTCGGATCTGAATCGATTCAAATTTATGTTTGAGTCGTGAGTTGAATCGGATCTATGTAGCTCTGAGTCTGAATTGAGTCGAATCAAATAATTTTGACCTGCTGTGAATCATGAGTTGAATCGGATCTCAAGATCTATGAGTCAAATGTGAGCCGATTAAAAAAAGTTTGAGTCCAGCACAAGTCTGATTTGTGTGGATGTCACCCATTTCGCCGCACTAAAGACAAAATGTGTTTGTTTATCATTGTCACGACCGACAGGGGTCGTCAAACGCTGATTGGTCGGCTCAAGCGTCTCCCTCTTTTTATTGGACTACAATGCTGGAGCGCACCCCCCTGTTTCAAATGACGTATAAGCTTGGCACGCTAATTGCTACCGTAAACAATATTACAAAACATTTTCTATATGCACTTTTCCAGAGACCTCAAAATTTTGATAAAACTGAAATTCCAGAACGCTAAAATTATCAGAGTCACAATCTGGGCCATCGATAATCACATGAACCCATTGTAGTCAAAATCGGAGGGGGCATGGTGGACATGCCTTGGTGATTTGTCCTGGAATCGCCCGAATACTAAACTGAAAATGCATGCTATCGTTGAGCTTTTTATTGCTATATACAGCTAACGAACGTGAGACATCTCCATTTCGCGTTAAAAATCGTTCTAGGAAATTACCAAGGCCAGTCGGTAACCCAAATACAAAACCGGCATCAATCGCGAGCTACCGTCACGTACAGTAATACGCTTGCTTTTCGCTCAGTTGCGAACACTCCGTGAGGAAACGCTATGTGAGGGTTACAATACCACTCACCCTCACTGCAATGGGGAAGGTGGCAATGGCATGCACGGGCGTGGGTTAAAGAGCGCGACAAGGCGGGTTGATTCAGATGGCCGCAACAACCCCTGCCCCTGCAATGGGGAAGGCAGTACACACCATAAATGTGGGCGTGGGATAAACGGTGCGATGGGACGGGCGGATTCAGAGGGCCGCAACAACATCCCTCCCTCCATCCCCCTACCCCCCCCCAGTATGGAAGGTGGTAAATGGCACGGAAGTGGGCTAAAGCTCGCGACAAGGTGAGCAGGTTCAGACCACCAAAAGTGCATGGAACGGTGGCTGGCTCTCTAGCGCTGCCCGTTCTTCCCTGGTCCCAAATGACAGCTGGTGGTTGGGCATGACACGTCACCAACGGGAGGGGGAGGGGAGGAGAATGATTGTCTTTTATTCCTATGATGCTTGGCTGCATTTCAGGTCCAGCTTTGTTTTTTTCTTCAAAATAGGATGTTTTTTTTTAGACGGCGGCATATGCATCTTCTCACAATCAAATGTGGCTAGCGCTCCATGAATACAACACTCTACCGAGCCGGATCACCGTCGGAACACGAGTAAATATACTACAATCACACTACGTACGTACCAACTGGACTGTCCGCAACAGAGTACGCGAAAAGGCTACACCGATAGCGGTGGTGAATCGTGGCCTCACATCAGCGTAAGTGACACAGTCCGCCTTTAAATATCGCACCACCATTGTATATGAACAGCACGGTTCAGGCGACTGGCATAGCTAAACATTTCGCGGCAGACACTCTGCATGCCGGGTGACATAATTTTGGCAAAGGTGGCAAAACAAACACAGTTTTGATCCAGTGTTGTTTATTGGGTGGTTCTCGACGCAATTTATGAACGAGCACGGCTAATGGCTCCGCCCACACTGTTTCGCCCGAGGGCTGCGGGATTGGGAAATGTCCCGAGTGGTGCGAGTGTTGAACCCGGAACCCAGAGCTCAACACCTTAACCACTCGGCCATCCCCGCCCAAGTTTTGATCCAGTTAAAAGCGTCGATCCGACAAGCATAGCACACAGCCTACCTTGTTGTCCAGGTCCTGGTCGTCTTCGGTAGTCATGCAGGTCATCAGGTCGTCTCGCAGCACATCGAGCTTCTCGTCCAGCGAGTGCACAATCTCCTCGGTCATCTCGTGGTGGTGGATCCAGCCTGTCGACACACGCACACGCAACTGCCAGTCTCAGAAAAGTTGACCCCAACACACACGTAGTGGATCGCCCGCTGGCTGCTTGGCTGACAGGGCGCATCAACTGCAGTGGCGCGGCGCCGTTCGTGAGCAACTTATAAGCTCCAGAACACCAAACACCAAACACCGTCACCGTCGCCGTCACCAGGCGTTGAGGGACGGACCCAGCACGGGCCTCAACGGGCCCAACTGGGCAGCCAGTCATACAGCACCAATCTAGCCGGTGTCGACACACTACAGCCCGAATCCCAACACCTGCTCCAGTATTTGGTAGAGGTCCGCTCCTGAGCACGTAGTAGCATTCGAAATTTCGGGGAAATTGATTCTCTTCACAAATAGCAGTTGGCTCAGTGTTGCATACGACGGGCCACAAGGAAGTCTGTCACCCAATCAACGAACACAAAAAGCTCGATTTTACAGTTTCAGAAGGGCAAACCTAGTACTTCAGTACCAATTAATGCTCTATGCAGTGGGAAATGCTGATAACAGCGAAGTGGATAAATTATTATTTCGCTTTACTAAAGCAAATACGTAGTCCATGAAATTCGGGCACAATTCAATACTTGATCCAGCCATGATATCAATTTTCTGCCTTCCTCCGTCAGCTGGTCTAAAATAAAGAAAACCACAGGCATGAGTTAATTCCATAGGTTTGTTCTACCGACGCTGGCTCGGTTGAACTGACCGAGGAAGTGGCCGGTACCCAGTCCGAGCGCGCAGGTGAGGCACAGCACCAGCAGCACGGTGAGCAGCTGGTTGACGGTGTTGTTACGCCGGTGTATGTAGTGTCGCTGTTGAGTCTGCAGCCAGCTGTCGGGCAGCGACTGCGGGACAGCGGCACATGATCCGACACACTGCACCGCCGGCGGAGACCGTACACCGGCTAACGCCTCACGCCACAGGTGTGACGTGATCTTGTCGGGCGCGTACTGCCTCCTATATTTCCCCGTACATACCGTGAGCTTGAGGTTACTCACTTGCCTAATTGTGTAGAACTCCCCCTGGTTGCTTATCACCGCGTGGTGCATACAGCGGTGGTCAGTAAACGTGCATTAGAGTGTAGAAACGTGTATTGGAATGTGGAAACGTGTATTGGAGTGTGGAAACGTGCATTGGAGTGTGGAAACGTGCATTGGAAGCAGACAATTTGTAACGCGGGTGAAACAAGGCAATAAATGAGTTCAGAGGCTCTTGGAGGCGACGAAGAAAACCTATATTACCAGTGGATCATAAATATTTTCCACAAAATATCTTCTCCGTCCAGAATTTCGTTGGGAAAATCATCAGAATGCAATGCTACCTAGGCTGGGAAATCATTCAGTGAAGAAATGACAGATCAAGAACACACCGATTAGCAAATAAGCATAAGAACGGAGGCACAAAACAAAGGACAACGAAAAGTATGTGACGACACACGAATGCTGCGGGTCACGACCATAGAGGTATGAGATATAGGTAGATAGTACTTAACATGCATAGCAAATGTGAGCATGTCAGCTCATCCTGTAAACAATAACTGATAATATGCTATGATAATGGTGCCGGAAGTTACACCGCCATACGATACGCTAAGCACGACGGTGTCTACCCTCTTCTGCGGGATAATGTAGAGTAAGCTTCCAGTACGAAAACGTGGTTCATATTGACGGCTAGTGCAATATATTTTAGCTATTCATGCTTTTGCATTAACGAAACTAAAACAATGCCAAGGCAATCACGATAATGAAAGGCACAACAAGTTGGAAGGCAGGCATGGTGGCATCTAACCTGTCATTTAACGGCATCTAACCTGGTCCGGTATGGTGGAAAGATCGGTGTCTTCTGCCCATCGGTCCCTTTCATCCTGACCCCCGAGGCGACTCCGGTCCCGCGACTGGTCTTGGGCCAGCTTCTGGTCTTGGTCGGCGTCCAGTTCCTGTCCATGGTCCACATGCCGGCCCGGCTCCTGGGTCAGTTCAAACTCCTCATCTGGTGCTCGGTCCCGATCCGCGTCCAGACCCTGGGCACGATCACGGTCCCCGTGCCTGTCCAGGTCCCGGGCGCGGTCCATGACGCGGTCCATGTCGCGGTCCATGTCGCGGTCCATGTCGCGGCTCGGCCGGCACTTCAGTACGGTGTTGGCCGGCAACGAGCTGGCCAGCGAGCCGCCCGACAGCTCGTCGCCGGAGTCTGACGACGCCACGCCAGGTTAAGTCAGAGACATGACGACCGTCCCAATGACGGGCCGGACACATGACGACCGCCCCACGGCTGAACAGAAGAGTGACAACCGTCACACGCACGAGCCGGACACGTATTTACCAAACAACTCAGCATCGCATGATCTTTACCATCGGGCAGCAGCAGTACTAGATGTATTTACCATCGGACGGCAGCGGTACTGGGTGATCTTCGAAGTACACGTCGTCCAGATCGCCGTCTTGGATGCTGTCGAGCTGTTCGCCCGGGATGACCTCGATATCTGAACCGTCTTCAGGCCGCGCGGCCGCAGTCTCAGCCCCGGCGGTGACCGCACCGACATCTGCCGGACCAAGGCGACACTGATCACGGACACGGAAGCTCACACACCGCCGCTGAACACATCGGGCGCGCCACTGCGGCACGTCGGGCCCCGCAGGCAACACCACAACACGGCAAGGCTGACGAGGCACAACACGTACACAGGGCACGCAAACTGTCCGTGGCGGGGCTCACTAGTTTGAGACCAGGGTTGATTTTCAGATTTGACTTAGGGTGCCGGAGTGCGGAATTCCGGCACGTCCCATGACGTCACTGTTGAGAAGAGCTGAGAGCTGAGAATGTCGTGCAGTGATGTGAGGGACCACGTATGTCACGTCACTGTTGAGAAGAGCTGAGAACTGAGAATGTCGTGCAGTAACGTGAGGGACCACGTATGTCACGTCACTGTTGAGATGAGATGAGAGTGAAGAGCTGAAAATGTCGTGCAGTGATATGGGAGACCACGTCTGCCACGATACTGTTGATGGTTGGTTATTGGTTTTACGACACGTGGACCGTTGAGTCATATAGCGTCGCCAATCTCTCACGCCGATTGGTCGCGGGCGAAGAGTAGCGACAGGTGAGATTCGAACCCACAATCTTTCGATTGTGAGACGAGCATCTAACCCCTAGACCACTCGTCCCCCACGATACTGTTGAGAAGGGCTGAGAGCTGAGGGCTAATAATATCGTGCAATGATCATCAGGCGTACCGGCGAGGTGGGAGGGCGGGGAGGGCTGACATGCAAAGTTGGACAGCTCACCTGGACACTGGACGACAGTCGTGCTGGACTCGTCACTCGATGCCATCGGCTCCTCCGTACAGCCGGTCCCGCCACGGGTCGAGGTCGCCCCAACGGCCGGCTCAGTCACCTCAGTGGCGACCTCATCCACTGCAGTCGCCAGCTGCTCCTCACCATCTGCAACGACGGCGTGCAATCATCGTTCGCGGCGTCTGCTCCGTGTCAACTCCGCCGATCCATGGACGGCACCGCCTGAACCCTGGCCAGCCCCATCTGACCTCGAGTCAGTACCGTCCGACCTAGGATCAACAACGGCTGTCCACGGATCAGCACCGACCGATCCCGAGGCAGTGCTGATCCCGAGTGAACCCGTAGGTCAACAACGTTCGATTCTGGGTCAGCAGCGCCTGATCTCAGTACCCTCTGACCTCGGAGTCACTACCACCAACCCCCCCTACAACGTTACCTATCTTTGTGTGAATGGCATGTTGGTGATTTGTCAAAGCTTTGCTCTGATTTATCTGTGATTTACAAGTAAGAGGTACTTTAATTATATGGCACGTGATTGCATCTTAGCATGTTTCATCTTCGCTTAGATTTTTCGGACGCTGACTTTTTGCTTTAAAAAAGGACGACAAATAAACAAACAAAAGACATGTTGAAGTGTTACTCACGGATTTTAACGACCCCGAATAGTGGGTAGTTTCGGTGCTTAGGTAGGTAGTTATGTAGGTAGGCTTTGCTTACGAGAATTGGCGGATTTTTTTTCAGCACGCAAGGTGCATATTCCACCCATAGCCAACATAAAGGTGCACTAGTAAGCTGGTCGAGAGAGTGGCCAACACACGATTGTGACATTTTCTAGAGCACAAAAACCGGCTCGACGAATTTCAGTGCGGCTTCCAGCATCAAAAATCAGCCACAGACAACCTCATTCGGCTAGTGCACGACATCAAAGGTGATCTATGCCTCAACAACAACTGCATACTTAGACGTAACTGCTGCATTCGACCGAGTACACAATTCCGCACTAACACAAACTCCACAAGCTAGGCCTACGCGGACACATGTCACGCTACATTCTCAACTTCATCAGAGCCAGGACCCTAACGGTCAGAAACATCAAGCACCACACCCCAGGATCAAGGCCTGGCGCAGAGGAGCGTGCTCTCGCCGAGCCTCTTCCTCACTATGATTAGCGACATACTTGCTAATCACACCGACACATCACTTCAATACTCACTTTTCGCGGGTGACATAGCCATTTGGACAACAGCACAATGCTTCTTAAAGTGGGGAAAACCATTCAAACAGCTCTAGACCACATAGCGAAGTGGTGCAAAACTTGGGGCTTCGACCTGTCCGCAGACAAATCGGTCATACTCACAAAAAACCGCCTGCGTTCCACACCGACAACTTTACCTAACATCGGCGGTAAGGTCACCGAACAAGTGATAAGTTTATCGTTCTTAGGAGTACATTTGGACCAAAAACTTCATAGCTTCAAGACACATCACTAACATCTCGAAGAAATGCGCGAAGCACGTCAACACACTCCGTGCACTATCAGGCATAGACTGGAGCGGAGACAGGAAAACGCTACTGTGACTCTACAAGTCGCACCATCCTAGAATACAATAGCATCAACTTTGCTACTATTTCACCGGCACTAAGCACACAATTAGAAACCATCCAAAACTGCATCAGAGCAGCCACAGGAGCCCTCAGCAACACACCCATAGCGAGTCCTCCAGTAGACTCAGGCATTCCTTCCCGGTGATAAATCAGTCGTGAAATAAGGTGGAATATACCACTTTCTGAACAAGGAATCGACATCCCTTCCAAAGAAGCATCGACATCGTGCTTCTTAATGAATCTTTGATGTATTCATGTCTACCTTCCAACAGTATCTCATCGATAAGTAGCATGCTTATACCCACCATCGCGGATCATGATACACGAATATCTTTTAACACAATTCCAGGTAAGAGGATTACCTATGGCATTGGTCTGTCATACAATATCAGTTGGTAAGCATAGGTATTTTGTATGGTTATCGTTAAAATAGACATCCCTAAATTAGGTATCTAGCAAGAAGCGAAAACGGTACACGTATGAGTAGGCTGTTGGATCAAATTTGTGTTGAAAGAAAGTATTTAGCAACATCGCTTCCATGGCAAATTTCGACATCCTACTATACACGTTTCGACATATCACACCTTACGAAAAACCATTATTTCAACACTGTGCCTACCACAGGATTAACGTATTGTTTTTTCGTTAGGTGTGAGATGTCGAAACGAGCACAGTAGGATGTCGAGATTTGACATGGAATTAATGTCATTTAAAACGCTGTTGATGTGTTTCAGACTCAAATTTGAACCAATGGTTTAGGTACTTATGACTGTACCTTTATGATTTGTTTTCAGATTCATAATTTAGGAAGACCTATATTCTGGATCGAGATAATACCTATGCCATAAACTGGTAGTGTATGCCATATCGCATTATAGGCAATCACTACCTGAAATTGCATTGCAAAATCTTCGTGTATCACCATCATTCCTTATCGAGAGCATGAACATGTTATTTATGAACGAGATACTGTTAGAAGGGAAACACGAGGAATTCATAAGCACCAATCAAGGATCAGGATGTCGATACCTCTTGGATATGGATGTCGATGGAGCGTTCAGAAAGTGGTACATTCCACCCTATTTCACGAATAATTTATCACTGGCCTACCATCTACTTCAAGACACAACACCTGTGTCACTACCACATCAAAATCAAGTTCATTGAAAATCACCGACACAGCGATGTTTTCGATCTGACAGATACGACAGGAGCCGGGAGCAAACTCCCACAATTTAGTGTTCAAATCGTCACAGTTCTTTCGGATCTTAATCTCACAATGCCAACCACTGCAGCTCGACCACCCACTAGGCCATTCTGGACCCACAGTCGACCAAGGGTTGAGTACTTGCTCTAGGAAAACATCAGATATCACACCGGCGGAAATTATTGACACCTTCAACAAATTCGCCGATTTCAACAAGCACAAAACACTAGTGTTAAGAGATGAGTCAAACCACGAGGTCAAGATTGGCATCGGTATCACTGGACCAGGTCTTAGACTTTCCAAACGTCTACGGGATAACTTTTCCATTTACACTGCTGAAGCAGAGGCCATACTGGCCGCTATCTCAATTATAAAGAGGCGCAAAACGAGAAACGTAATAATTTGTTCAGATTTAAAATCAGTCCTTCAGTTAATTAGCAACACACGACAGCCCACCTCCAATCGTTGATCGAATTCAACAGGCCGTGGCACGCAACGTAAACAACTTTTCATTCCTCTGGATTCCGGGCCGCGTCAACATTGCAGGAAACGAGCAAGCAGATGGGCTGGCAAAGCCAGCTTTAACATGGACCACTTATCCCAACATGGAATATTCGGCAGACGATTGCAATTTGCATTGCACAGACGATGCCTGGTCGTCAATTGAGATCAATGTACCTTAAGTGATCTTGCAACACACGCCACGACTCGTCACCACAGTCCTACATGTAACCAGAACAATGTGAGTAATTTCCCTTTAAACGCATCATTCTTGGTCATCTTCAGCCATCGTGATATCGACGTGGGTGACTTGGATCGCTATACTTTAGCAGTGTTCGGCATACTTCTTGAAATGATACCGTATTAAGACATTTTAGAGAACTGATTTCGTAACTTATGCTACCGCAAATTATCTGCGATAAATTAAGCAGCGGGAGCACATCTCGAGGGTTGGACGACAGGGGCATGCTCAAGTGATGACCGAATTGTAGCACATATTGTAGTTCGCTGAAACTTTCCCAAGTCCTAGACACATTGTGATCACAATCTTCTCCAAATTTAGAAGTATTATCATGGAAGTAATATTCGTTTGGACTGATCGTTATTCTCGTATGGCCCGAAAACCGAGCATTTCACAATTTGGCACGTTTGGTTCCATCAAAACACTTCGGGGCTCCCGAGACCACTTTCCTCCTCTCCCAAATTGAGGGGCCAGATGCGCATTTTTCCATAAATATCCCGCTTACCCAGTTGGCAGGCTAAAAATTATCCCATACATATCGCAACTTCAGTGCTAAATTTTGAATCTTGAGACGTTGGCAACGGCCACTGATGTGTGCACTGTGCAGCATCTATAACAATACAGAGGACTGTACGAAGGCTGAGGCGCAAACGCGACACCCCGGACGTGTCGTCAGCACTGCCGACGCGGCGACGTGAGATTGCATCACGTCAGCGAACACCCGACTGAGCGACAGCTCGGCCGCCGGCGCAGTCTTGTCGGCCGGCCGCCATAAGAGGCGGTTTCACGCGTGCACTAGCGGGAAGTAATCGTCATGACATCCCAATGGCGGGGTCAGACCATAATCACTACGTCGATCTGAAAGCTTTTAAACCGGAGATTTAAGCTTTTAAACCGGAGATAATACGACAAGTTTTTGGACTATTGACACTATTGGCTTGTTTATGCACAAACCCTGAAAATGTACACCTACATCCGCGCCTGGGACGTCATCTATTTGGAAATCTGGAAGTCAGACCAAGCGAGCCTGACTTCGGAAGCAAACTCGATGACAGCAGCTGTTGTCGAATTCAGCGGTCTTCAAATGCCAAATTTTCCTAGCACTCGACCACTCTTATCAATATCGCCAGCCAGCTTCAACAGTGGTAAGTGATTGGCTATTTAACAAATGACGTCATCATTTGTGCTCCGATTGTCATTTACGGCTGAAATATGTCAGGCCAGCTAACAAACAGGTTTGTCTCAGATGCGCATATTTTTAACGTGTTGCGGTTTTTGGGTGGTGGTGGTGGATTTGTGCTTTAGGGCGCGTCGACTGCATTGGTCATTTTGCGCCCATACGGTTTTTGGGGTGCTGTAAACAACTCATTCTTTGTTCTTTCTTGCGAACATGCTATTCAAAGACAAGAGTTAATTTCCCCCCTCTCAGTAGGGGTTATTCAGGTAGGAATACAGCGACATTTCAAAACGGAGCCTCGTATGGGGCGGTACAGTGGACGCCATTACAACTGTAAACAACCCGCTTGTAAAGTTGAGAATTTAATATTTTCGGGAGCGTCAGGATGAATCGTAGCATCTGGAAATTATGTATTTCCATATTTATTCATAATGCAGGTACTTCACAGCCATAAAATAAAACGTAAATGAAAAATATTTATCCGCAGGATGCATACTACCACTTCCTCCCAAATATTGTATATTTTCTGGTAATAAAACGGCAAATTTATTTAATATACGACAACTCCTACCTCCCGGCCATGGTGCCAAATGCGGCCAGATTGGCTCGTTGTTTCTGTGAATCGAGTGCTTTTTTTCAAACAGTGTCGCAATTTGAATATGTTGGCTAAGTTTTATATTGAATTGATTATTCAATAGGTTAAAACTTCTGGAAGATTTCACATCTATAGATAAAGTACATATATCTCGATGATATGCCCTTCATACTAGACGAAGTCATCGACATTCACATTGCATCCCGAAGGTTATTGGCCGTCGTGAAACGGGCTAAGGTCGACCTTGGCGGTCGTTTGCCAAACGACATGTGACAGGCGTACCTGCTGTCCCGGGACACCGGTCCAGCGTCGACACCAACCAGCACCACCGCAAGGCCACCATCAGCTCCGCCCGATCACCACTGCGTGCCTCATAAAACAACGCGTCACGCAACCCATACATTCTCATGGACGGAAACACGAGAGGACTCAAGTGGAGACATGCACGTTCACGCGACTTCGAGCACGGAGCGTGCAATAATCCGGCTCACGTCCTCTGGCACTGTCACGCTGCCATATAACTCGAGTACGGTTCGGTTCGTAGCTTTATTATGATACTCGACTGGGACAACGGCAGTGATAACCAGATCGTTTGAGCGGAAGTAGCTTACGATGGCGCCACAACAGAAGGCCAGAGCAGAGCAGCAGAGTACAAGCACCGACCTGACTTTCACTTTCCGAACATCGCTCCAGCCAAAATGGGCCGACACACAATTCGATATTGAATCGACTGGGGCCGTGACGTCAACAGCAACATGCAGTTTGATAACATGGGGCATAACACAACATGGGCCGTGACGTACAGCAACGTCATTCGCAGGTTGATAAGATAACAACCATTGACTATTTATAGCAGGACAGGTGTGTGCAAAGTTCGCCGGGAGGCAAATCCATACAGCTTAACGAACACACCTGGCGGCTGGCGACAGGACTGCCGATATTCTGTTCGACCAAAGGTAACACCCGTACAGTGGCAAAAAGTCGCTCTCAAATGCAGTGGCAGCTCGCGAGCGACGGTGCCCGATAGTCGGCATTGTCATAGACGTAGAGATGGGGGAGGGGCAGATGAGACAGCTTCCTCTACAACGCGAAGGATGAGGAGGGCAAGGCCTCTAAGCTCGCCTCGACACTGTCCATTTACACGAAGCACCCTCTACCAGCAGACACGCCACTAGCGCAGCACAGCCGTGTCCGACCGCTAGGTATGATGATCCAGCGCGGTGTGGGGGATGGCGAACAAGCTGCCACGGCAGGCTGCTCCTTTACCTCTGACATGGCGCCGTCGAGAGCTCTGACTGTCCCATTCCATGTCCCATTCTCCGCCTTCCTAACTTCGTCCTGCCCACGCAGCTGCTGGCGTATCGCATTATCCGCCTCCCCAGCACCTTCCTGCTCATGAAGCTACCTGCGCCTCGTATTCTCGGCCTCCCTCTCCTCGATGCCCTGCTCTCCCCGCTCTCTCAGACGTGCACGCAGGGTGTCAGGGTGTCTCTCCGACGTGCGAGGGTGTCGACCACCCTCGCAGTGTGGTCCTGCAGACGCTGCCCCCTCCGCCTCGCGTTCAGCCTCTGTGCGCCCCGAGAGCGGCCCATTGAGCCGCCCGCCGTCGTCCAGCCGACGTGGACTGGTGTCGCATTTGCACGCACTTAGGTACGGTACACTGGCACGACCATGGGTGTTGTTTTATGAAAATAATTGGGGGGGGGGGGCAAAGTGCTACAGGATTGATGTAGGTATAAGATGTGACTGTTTCGCACGCACACCGAAGGAGGGGGGGGGGCAGAATTCGCCCACGCCTGCTTTTTCACGTTATCTCAAACGGGCGGCGAGATTTTAATGCAATCTTATGACTTTGTTTTAAAAAATCTGTGAGCGCAACCCATGCAACACACAATCGAAATCCGTTGGTAAATATTGGAATTGCAGGTATGTCAAATCGAGCGACATGGCGGCGGCCGGCGAGCGTTCAAGGTCGCAAAGGCTTCGTCGGTGCGGTGGAGCGGCGGTGCGGTGAGGCAGCCGGTCACGATCTCAGTTGACTTAAAGGACTAGGGTCATGGAATTTGTAGTTCACTACATCCGTAATCTGCCCTCCAGATTGTGTGTTTATAGCTTCAGTATTTTCCGAAATCTTAGGGGCTGGGGCAGGGGACGAATCCCCCCTCCCCCTCTCCTGTGCGTATTATGTGAGAGACCCTCCGGCACTCGTGCTAATCGACCCTGTCCTCAATTATGTTTGTATCCTAGATCTAGACCACTGAATCTGCTGATGGGATTAATTCGCAATTCATGTGATGCTCAAGATAAAGATAAAAATACAACCACACGCCCAGAAGACCAGGTTATCACTTAAGGTGTATAAAATTGTCCGACTAAATTGAAAGCCGGACAAAGGAACAGCAAATGCAATTTTCAAAACGCTCCGTTCTTTCATAAAGTCATAAAGTATTAAGGCTTGGTTTTTATGTTGGAAATCTTTGGGGGAAATCATTTGAAATTTCCCAATTTTTGTCACAATCTTTTCTCTTCAAAGGGAGGTCAGGCTAGGTTAGCATTTGCAGAGGAAATTAGTGGTCACATTGTCCTATCACATTCATAAACATTGCAGGAGAAAAATCAAAAAATTCAAAAATTACCCTAATTCAAAAATTTATCAGAAAATTATCTTCAATGCATTTAATTACCCAACAATTTTCCTCTTCAGATGCAGGATCAGACTGTACCAATCCAACCCTGGATACAACACAGGGCAAAACTGCACAGGATCCTGCCGGACACCTTCAAGGCGCGCATGGGCGCTGAGGCGACCGAACCCACGATGTTTACTGGGGATATATTAAAAGCTAAGTTGATCTTCAAGATCCAGGAACGACTCAATGCTAGAAAAATTGATCAGGAAATACGGGCATTTCTGAACTATGTACGTGATGTTTATTGGGGCACGGAAGACGCAGTTCTGAAGTTTTTAGCGGTTGTTTTTGCCAGGAAATCATAATTCGGATAATACAGACATAAGCATCAGAGCTGTTCCCACCCAGATCCAGCATTGGAAATGCCCGGTTAGCTGGATTTGACCTCCAGAGTACGACTGGATGCAGAAACCTTTCATTCGCGTCGTGATCTGGTCGACCGAATGACATTCATCGGATGCCACACGGCTTTGTGGTCGCGTGGGTTAGCATGTTGGTCGGCAGTGACGTGCAAGAGGATACCTGGCTGCTTTTGCTCCCCGGAGCGCGGATCCAGTAATACTCAGGATTTCCGATCCTGCCCAGACCCCATATAAACTAGTCGTTCAGTTGATGGATTGTTCCTGGAAATATTTTGCCTGACAGTATTCTGAAATTGATTTTTGCAGAGTGGATGGGTAGGAGGGTGATGTAAAAAGCGAAATGATGTGAAAGTGCAACATAAAAGTGCAAATGTATATGGATCATGCCTATTGATGAACTCCTTTATGTGACCTTTACTCATGGTTTGGTGGTGGTGATAGTCTCAGTAGTGCATCTGCTGCTGCCTTTGCCAGACAACAGCGCTGCTGCCAGACGCCATCAGCGCTTCTAAAGAAAGAAATATCACTTATGGCCTGTAGCAAAATAATAAAATTGGCACTTAATCAAGTCAAAAAGAAAAAGTGATGTCAAAAACAATCGTCATTGTGTGTGGGTTTCCACTCAAATTTCAGAATTGCAGGGCACTGCTTTGCCACCAGACCAGGAATTGCATCACTGTACTGAAACCATTGATGATTTCGTTCAACAACGCACTACATCATTCATGCAAAGGAAGTTCTAGTGAAGTCTGTCGGCAAGCGTACCGAGCTAGTGGATTCTCTCATGCCACCGTGTTAACGTCGCTAGCATCAAATGCCATCGTCACCACAGGAAGTATTTTCCCCGTGTGTGAGCACCAGTGGTATAGGGATCTGGGTAAGCAGTGCATGGACAGTGGTCACCTGAGTTTCGCTCGCACCAGCAGCGACGGGCAGCGGTCACGCAAGTTAGACTGGCAACAACAGTGGCAACAACAGCCGACCACCCGACCTACACCAGCACCAACAGTGATGGGCGGTGGTGGCCGGGGTTACGCCAGCACCAGCATCCACTGGGGCCGGCCGTGCCGACCCACTGCCGACACCGGTGCCAGTCGCGGATACTCACCGGCGGCCCGGCCGTCCTCGTTCAGGATGACCCAGCTGGCCGACGAGCCGTCGTCCGAGTCGGTGCAGCAGCGGTCATCGTCCGCCTCCATATTGCACACCTGCCGCCGATGGGAAGCATATGTCTGGCTTGCCAAGGTTAGAGACCTGGTCCCAGTGGTGGCACAGGCCACCAGTGAGGACCAGTTTAGTACAGTTATAGTGCAGGTAGGAGTGAACAACGTAGGTCCTGCTAGGAGTGAGGAGCTGCTGCAGGACTACAGGGCACTTCTGGCCACCCTGAAGCAGAGCAAAAGCAGAGTTATTGTGACAGCTATTCTGCCCAGGGCTGAAGTCTCCCCTGAGTGGAGCTCTAGGGCGCTGGCAGCCAATGCCAGGGTGGGTAGGCTCTGCAATGAGTTAGGTTTGACCTTTGTTGACAAGTGGTGCAGGTTTTATGGTTCATGGGACCTCTATCAAAGGAATGGCCTGCACTTCTCCGAGAAGGGGGTGCAAGTGTTAAGTAAAGTGTATGAACATGTCCTTCAGGGAAACTAGATAATGGGGTGGGGAGGGAAGAAGTGGCATTACCATCTCATGAATATGCCAATAGTGACAGCATAGGCAATAGAACCTCACAGTCAGCAAATAGGGATGGCACTAGATCAAGGGGGCAGAGTGGTAGCTCATCCAGAGATGATAGAGCTACTCAGCATGAAAAAACCAAAGATGGTTATGGAACATTTCTAAAGTGTATGATGCTTAATGCTCAGAGTATTCGATCCAAATTTGACGAGTTCAAGTGTTATGTTGCTGATGAGGAACCAGATCTTGTTTGCATTACTGAGGCATGGGTCAGTGAGGGGTATTTTGGGGATAACTTGCAGGACTATGAGATCCAGTTTCTGTTTCTGATAGTTTCAGTTTTAGTTTCTGATACAAGTTTCTGACAAGGCCCATCCAGGTATACATCACCCATTGTATTAGCTCTAGTTGGTAATTAGACACCAGGTGATAGTAATAAAAATTAATAAAACCAATCTCTTCAGTTATCAAGCATTGGGTATTCTGGACCATACTTTGATTGTCTTTACTGAAAATATCTGGAAGATTAGATGTTCAAGATATTTCAATTATAATAGTGAGAAATGAAAATTTAAAGTATGGTCAAACTTGCTGGGCATATGAAAATGATTCATAGAACACCTAATTTTGAAGAAAAGAATGCATATGTTGCACATATTTGCAAATTTAACGAACCAATTCCTTAACATGGAGGGGACGAGTGGTCTAGGGGTAAGATGCTCGTCTCACAATCGAAAGGTTGTGGGTTCGAGTCTCACCTGTCGCTACTCTTCGCCCGCGACCAATCGGCGTGAGAGATTGGCGACGCTACATGACTCAACGGTCGACGTGTCGCAAAACCAATTACCAACCAACAACCTTAACATGGATTACTATTTGTAGCATAAATATTTAACACATTGTCCTATGTTGGATTCCTTCCAAACCTTAGGAATAGTCTTCAAAATGAGAAATTGGGTCCATATATATTGGGCCTATGCATAACAAATCTGCCATGACAATATTTTTTACATCCTGAAACATAACTGAGTGAATTTGGGCAGACTGCCAATTAGGCAACTTTACAGGGAAAATTGTCTCCCCACCAGGTCACAGAAGCTCCTTCCAAGTACAAATGATGTCATTCTTGGTTTTAGGCCCATTTCATGACAAATTGACACATGGAAGGGCTAAAATGACACCCAATATTTTATACTTTGATGAAAATATTTGTGTGGGGTTATCTGATGCGCCGAATCCAGCTGTGCCATTTTCAGAAAGATCAGGTCAATGGTCAAGGAGTTATAGCCTCGGGAATTTTTCAGATTGTACATAACAAGGGTGTCCATTGGGGTCTTTAACTCAATGAAGAACACTGAATTGTGCAAAAGTATATATCGGTGAACTCACAATGACCCACTGCATCTTCTGGCTATTTCAAAATTTTATCTTTCGGTATAATTTAAATCATGACATCGTGACCTAAGGTCACGTGACCTATTTTACATTTCGGGACAGTCACGATGTGATTTGAAAAAGTGCAGAAATGAAGTTGGATATCTTATACTTTGCAGTAAAAAAATAAAAATAAAAAGGGTTTTGCTCCTAGGACTCTACATATCCTCTCAAAATTAGGCATGCATGGTTGTTTTTGCACTAGTGTATCATGACCTGTATGAATATGTATATAGAATAGTGTATGACTGAAATACAAGGCTTTTGACATTGGAGGCATGTGATGGGATGATAATGTGTGTCATCTGATCTTGAATGTTGTGTTGGACAAGTGTTCTAACTCGTGAGGTCAAGGGTTAAACCAAACGGCAAAAATGTCTCCAATTTGTGGTAGTAGATGATTTATGAGTTATACCTTACCATGAATTACAAGGAGAGGTAAGCATCCACAATATTTATATTATGATGAACTGGGAGCATCCCAAATGTAAGATATAATGGGTGGCAGTCAAGTATTGCTGAGCTCTACAGATGTGACATCACATATATTTCGACATATCACAAAGCAAGGCATTCTTAGGTGCTTCTTTTAATTATGTAAGTAACTTAGGGATTTAAAAACAAATGAATGCCATCAATTCCAAAAGAAAAAATCACTAGTGAAACTTGGAAAAAAATATGGGCTGTCCGGACATAAAACTTGTCCATTGCAGCACATGGCAGAATGGGATTAGGAACAATTTGGTCCACAAGTGAAGCTATCATTAGTGTTTGCCTTCAAACTTGTTTAGCATTGACATTACTGTAGCCACTGTATGTTTACATGTAAAATCATTTAATTAAAAGTATTCCAGAAAACACTCCATCTAACATCATTTTCTTGCCACTATCAAATAATGAATGGCTCTTGTTGTGTTATATTTTATGAATTATTGGAATTTATCATTCCAATACAATGTTTATGAATGTGACTATGATGATGGGACCACTCATTTTCCATGCAAATGCTTACTTTTCAGGTTGTGAGCAAAATAACACAAAAACAGGTTTTGAGTTAGGTAACATAGCATAAAAGAAATGTTTGAAGAAAAAATAAATGCAACATAGCCTAACAAAGCCAAACATCCCATTGTATATTTTTTTTATCCCAAAAATAAAATTATAAAAATTTGAACAATTTATTTTCTGAAAATTAAAAGAAAAATAACCCAACCTAACCTAACAGCAGCTGCTTTTGAAAAAAAAAACAATTTCCAAACTTTGTTTGTTTCCAATTTGCTTTGAAAAATTTAGGAAAGAAATCCAACTTAAAACATGAGTTGCAGCTCTAAATAAACACAGAGAGCTAAAAAGAAAAAAAACGCAAATGGGGTTATCAAAGCACACAGGGGCCTTGAGTAAAAACCTGCCTTGTTACCACCTTAAAGCACAATAATACCAAATTATCAACATCATGCTTCTTGATGTTTGTTTATCAAGTTGTCATGCATCATTCCTAAGTTCTAACAGTATCTAGCCTATAAGTAGCATGCTTAAGCTCAACATTACAAATTGTGATACATGAACATCTCATAATATAATTCCAGGCAAATGGATTATCTATGATCTGGCATGTTATGCAATCCCAGTTGATAGCATAGGTATTGCTATTGTTGTCCTAATCATAAATACAGGTGCCCATATGTTAGGTATCTCTCAAAACAAAATCGCTGGCCGTAGCGAGTGCACGATGGGTCCGTACTACCTACTGTAACGACAGCATGCACGGTCTTTACCACCGTACATAGCGAGCGTACGTATGAATGGTCTCTACCTACCGTTTGGCAGCAGAACGTGCATACTTTCTGTACGTACGGGCGGTGCCGGCTGGGGTGGAGTGAAGGCCGATTATGACCTCATTTGACCCTGAAGACATTGACCTGGGGTCATGAAATGTATACTGCAGGATATTTCACTACAGCCGTAATTCATCCAAATTGTGCTCCCAGTTTCAGACCTTAGGGGGCTGGAACCCCCCCCCCCCTGGTGAGCGCTATGTGAGAGGTATGTTGACCGGGGATCTGCACTTCCTACGGTAGCGTTGCTTGCACTCAAAATGTAACAGAATGTGGTCTGTATGGAACCGGCTGTTGAAATAAACAACTGGATATGGATGCAATGTCTCATGGGACCACAAACCCTTGCTGTGAGGTAGGTGTATGACCACTTTGGTTCAAAGATACCAAAAGTTGAATGCCAGCAGAAAGTGAGAGATCTTACCGTGGGGCAGCGTGAAGCTATCATGGAACCATCTCAGTGGCTCCAGTTCAACAGAATCCCTTTCAATTGTTTATGGGACAGGGGCGGATACAAGGGGCACTGGGGGCATGTATCCCCAGTGTCCCCTCAAGTTTTCGGCCAGAGTTGTGCACTGAAAGAAGTCTGACCTTCAGTGCATCCAAAAGCCCCACTCAATGATTTTTTCAGCCAGAGGCATCCCTCCAGAGACAAAGTTCCATGATGACAATTCCAGATAGTCCAATTGTACATTCATTGCATGAGTACGGTTTAATTGAGTATTTCCCCTCCTTACTTTCATGGAAAAATGTTAGTGCATCAAACAACTCATGTTAGTGTAAAGTAATCTGAAGTGCAACATTAACGAACGGCCCTGACTGTAAACGACTGTGATTGGGTTAAAATTGTAGACTCTGAGATTCGAACCCACCACCACCTGTACCAAAACCTGACGCCCTAACCAACTACCCCAATCGCTGATACCATATGGCCAGAATATGCAATGTAGAGCATGCTGACTGGAGAGATCTATATTTCCTCGCCAATCTCCGACGAAGTGAGGTATGCTCTTTACACACCACCAAACAAAATAGGCATGCATACAAGTACACTACTGGCTCAAAATTGAGTTCAAATAACTTGAAGGATAGTTTAAATGATATCCTTTCCATGACAGATTTTGACATCCTGCTGTACTTGTTTAAACATCTCACACCTAATGAAAAACAATATTTTAACACTGTCTCTCAGGAATGCATTGGGTGTGCAGCTTCCACATTTTTCAGGATGGCATAACATGTCACAGGATATCACTTATTTTGCAAGTATGGTTGCAAGCTACATCATTCCCAATAATGTCATGATGTTGACAATGTTGTAAAACATTGTGACAAGTCTTACCAGCACTCAAAACAGAGCACTTATTCCATCTTTTTTATCATCCAGTTTTCATGCCACTCCAAGTTCATGTTTTTGGATGATATCCTTCACTCTAAGAAATATAGATTTCAGAACACTGTTGATGAATGACAACATAATTGCATCTAATTGAATATGCACCTACCTAAGGATGTGGCTGGGAATCTGAATGCTTTAGACATCATGAAACAAATGACTTTTCTGCTTCTGTATGACCAGACCATTTTGAGTGAAGTTGATGGATCCTCCAGCATGGGCTCTGATGGGTTGCACCCTCAGTTAATTGTATCTTGCCGTGAGGAGCTTGTAAAACCATGTTTCATAATTTTTAACTCACCTCTTTCTACTGGAAGTCTTCCTGATAGTTGGAAAACTTCACAAGCTATTCCCATTTTTTAAAAGGGTTTGAGGCATGATCCATTAAATTATTGCCCAGTGAGTCTCACTTCTGTCCCATGTAAACTTCTGGAATGTGTAATTGTTGAGAAGCTCACATAATATGTGGAGGTCCATCACTTGCTGGACCAAGGACAATTTGGCTTCTGTCGTGGACATTCTGTAAAGGATCAACTACTGCTCACATATGAGACGGTCTCTACCTGGCTAGACGAGGTCTATATGGTGGACATAATTGTCTTTTATTTTTCAAAGGCATTTGATGTTGTTAATCATGTACTGCTACTAACAAAACTGAGAGCTCTGGGAAATTCAGAGATAATCCTCACCCGGATCCAAAATTTTATCTGTGGGAGGGAAATGAAAGTGCTTGTCTCTGGCTCTTCCAGCAAACCAAAGAATATTCTGAGTGGAGCACCTCAGGGCTCTGTACTAGGTCCTGTGTTATTCTTGATTGATGTGAATTATGTACCTCATGGTATACACTCCCAGTTCAAGGTTTTTGCAGGTGACCTAAGGATATACATGAAACTGAAGTACAAATCTGTCACAGACCTGCTGGCTGGCATTTCACAGGGCCAAAAAGACATTGATACACTGGTTAGTACTGCCAAGTCATGGGGACTAACAATGAACTCCAAGAAATGTGCAGTTCTCAAAGCACACAGTGGCCATATGACTGGAAAAATATTGGCCCTTATGCACATTATTACCTAAATGGATTTCAGGTAAGCTTTGTTGAGATGCATACTGACCTAGGCATCAGAGTAGATAAAAACTTGTGTTTCCATCAACACATTGCTGGTATAGTACAGAAAGCTGGAAGTCTGGCCAGCAACCTACTAAGGTCTACTTTATGTTGTTCTGAATTTATGAAAACCATATACATTACTCATGTCTGGCCTCTTTTGGAGTTTGCATTGTGTGTTTAGAATACAGGTTACATAGGTGGTTTAAGGCAACTGGAATCAGTACAGAGAAGGTGGACACAAACATAGAGGGGATGGAAGGTCTTGATTATGGTGCCAGATTACAGAAACTAGGTTTGTACTTGGTGAAAGGTAGACTGATTCAAGCAGACATTATCAAATGTTGGAAGATTTGTCATGGCCATTCTGCCATTAAGATCCCTGACATGTTTGTGCTGGCACCATTGGTGAACACACATGGACACTCACTGAAATTGGCTCACAGGCATACATCAGTGGATTGTAGGAAGATATTTTTTAGCCTCAGATGCTGTGCCACCTGGAACTCATTGCCTGATTATATAGTACCCTTAATGGACCTGGGTGCATTTAAAGCTGCATTGCACTGAAATCTGCACATTGTTGTATGAATGGAGAAGGACTTAGGTGTTATTTTGAACACAAAATTGGGGGCATCAGAACAGACCAAAGAAGCCAGGAAGAAGGCACTAAGAATGCTTGGGGCAATAAATAGGAATGTATCATACAAAAGTGAGGAAGTCATCAGGAAGCTTTATTGTGCATATGTCAGGCCACATCTGGAATATTGTGTCCAAGCTTGGTCCCCTAGTTATGAAAAAGATTGTTGGCTTTTAGAGAGAGTACAAAAGAGGGCAACAAAAATGGTGAATGGTATGGGCAACCTGGCATATGAGGAAAGATTGAAGAAATTGAATATGTTTTCACTTAGATATAGAAGGCTGAGAGGAGATCTCATTGAGGTCTTTAAATTTGTTCATGGTCAGGAACAGGGTTATCTCAGGGAACTGTTTGAATTTAACAGAAATGATGCAATTAGAGGTCATCAATTCAAAATTAAAGTTAATCACAGCAGGACAAAGTTAAGACAGTCCTTCTTCACCAACAGGGTAGTAGAACACTGGAACCAGCTGCCAGAAACCATTGTCAGTAGCAACACACTGAACATCTTTAAGAACAGCATAGACAATCATTATAAGAATAGGGGGCTTGTTTTTCTGTATTCCAAGGAGAGTTTATCAACACATTTGATGGACAACTGGTTCAGTGTACAGAGTGCAACCAAGAAGGGCCCTTGTGGCTCATAGTTGCACTGATCTTTTATGTCTTTATGTCTTTATTAATATACTGAATATATTAACCATGATAATATACTAATCAAACTTGAAGAGTAGCTTTACTTCTCTATATTTGGAATATAGAGGTATCTATATATCCTATATTCAATCTCTATATTCTCTATTTCAGAAATCTTGACTGACAACATATTAGCAGATGTAGTGGCTACTCTAAGCATACAAATTCTGCTTAAGGTATACTTTCCAGTTCCTGTCTTGCCCTGTCTATCTGATAACCATATTTTTCTTTAATCTAGGGGACTGGCATATCTGCAGATAGGGGCTCCCCACAAACGGGCATGGAACTCATGGATTCCCATGGCTCCACCAGAAGGAACTCAGTGGAGGTTAGTTGAGGCTAGTTGAGACTTGCCCACTGGAACAACCGGTGGAGCTTGGTGGAGAAATCAGCTGACAGCGGTGTGAATTCCATGACAAAAAGGGAGCAATTGGCACTATATCATAAATTGGCCAAATTGCTCCTCAAATGTTTGTCCAGATGATCGTGCAATGTATATAGTATGCCTTGTAATACAAAGTCCCAAATTTGTCTTTATTTCTGGCAATGTAGGTGTCCTTAGGGACTGCGGGGAGCACAGATGTTCTTTTCGCCCGTGGGATGAACCAGGCAATCTCTCTTCCCTCTTGGTTGAGCACTAGGCATCATCTCCATGTTTTGCAGTTGGTTACAGCCTGCCTTCATAATGTACAGCATGTAATCTGGTGTCTGGACCTGCCAGGCTCCCTGGGCCCTGAGGTGCTTCTCTGCCCAATGCTGACTTTTCCCCATCTCAACTTGCTCGACCTCATTGATCGGCTTGAGTGGGATTGTAGTTGGCACCGCATTGCAGCACTGGGATTGCTGTGGATCCGGCCGGCAAAGCAACATCTTCCCCTTAGGCGAATGATGTAGATCAAAGGCAGCAAAAAGGATGTTTTTGTAGTCTGTATCTGTTACTTTGAGTATTGTTCATAGTTGTTATAACTTTATATTTCCTTTGCAAAGGATGATACTGGTATTCAGTTGATGCATGGAGATGAGATTCATATGACAGAGGACGTTGTTTACGTGCAAATATAGAGAGCAAGTGCACCGTGATTGAGCTAAACTGAAAAATCACAATCGGACCCTGCTCTTGGGCTGGTGGAGCTTTTTGTTTTGCTACACTGGTGGAGGTTGGTGGAAGAAAAATCTCCACTGGGTTGGTGACGGGAATGACCAGTGGAGGTTTGTGGAGGTTAGTGGAGCCATGGGAACAGACCCCATCTCTGGGTGAGTGATGCTCGAGTATTGTGGGAGCCAACCAGGTGAGAGATCCGGGTGAGAGACCAGTAATTGTACGGTGTTTACAGTGAAAAAATAAACAAGCTATTCACATTTGAACAATTTTATTCGATAGAAATCCTCTAACCACTCAGAAAAGCAAGTTCACAAACTACATAGGTATGTTCGAGTTTAGAATCACAATATGAACACTGGTTAGCCAGTTTAGACTGGCTATTTCCACAAGAATAATACCCGAAACTAATGCAAAACATGCAACCAATTTATGATTATTTCGTTCATAAATATATATACAACAGCATCTACATGTTGAAAACGCTTGAACAATAGACATACGCACCAAAACTAAGCCCCTCGCCTTGAACCTCACTACGTTCCCCGCGCCTCCTCGCGCCCCTCCACACACAGGCTGTTTACTCCAAGATAACTAGAGACAACAGGTACTCCAAAGTCCGCAGATCTGGTATATTTGGTTTGAACTAAACCAGGCCCTTGTCATCCCCATGCCTTGCTGCAACACCTTCCTGCGTGTCGCCTCGAATGGTACAAATGACGTCATCTGGGGTGCACCTTTAGGGCCGTTTTAATGGTTTGCTGTATATTAAAATCAAAATATTTTCAATTAAACTCACTTTCTAAATCTTCTAATATCGCGTCTGTGCTCTTAGAATCCTGTTCAGCTGTTATTTTATAAGTTTCAGTTAGGCTGCGAATTAAACAACCACCATCAAGAAACGCAGCGTTTTAGGGGCACACTTTTTCTCATATTCTTAGATGACGCGGTTGAGTCATAAATGGCGCAGTTGTTTATATAGCTCTCTTGTAAGTTCTGTGCTTCATTTCACACCTTGTGTTCGCTGTCCCCGCGTTAGTTGAATTTTGTTTTATTGTGTTGTGTTGTGGTGTATCTTGTGTGTAGTTGCACGGTTAGCTGTATATTTTGCTGTCGTTAATTAGTGATATAAATTGAGATGTGTTCCGCATTAGGTATATAATATGTTGATGCCGCTTATCCTGTAGATTTGCAGTTTCAGGTAATTTCTGATTTCACGGAATGTCTTTTTCTAGTACAATGTTTTTGAATGTGCTGAACATGATGTGAACACTTATTTCCTCTGCAAATGCATACTTTTCAGTTGGGAGGCAGCATACCGTGCAAAAATGGCCTTGGAGTTGGGTAATATAGCATAAAAGGTAATGTTCCAAATGAAGAAAAGATGATGTAGCATAACCTAAACTAACCTAGCTTAGCCATCTATGCAAGAAAGCAATTTATTTTTGTTAAAATTGAAAATTTCTGAGCACTTAAAAAAATGTTCAAATTCATAAAAACCTAACCTTACCTAACCTATCCTGAACTGTTTTTGAAGAAAACTCACTTAAAAGAAAATCACCCACACCCCCAACTTTTTCCTAACTTGCCACAAAACCCTAACCTAGCTGAAATTAACTAAACATAACCCCCTTGTATGCTTCATAGAGGTATAATGTGTGTAAAACGTGTTCAGATGTTACCTTAAACTGTAATAATATATCCTACATATTGTGCTTATCCTACATATTGTGATTGAGATAGAGAAGGTGGCCTAAAATTCAGTGTCAGTATCCTAGGGTTTATTTTTCAAACATCTGGAAGAATCATCTGGAAAGAAGAGAGTTTTTCAATCAACATGCTTAAGTTTCCAAGAGATGGAAATATATGCAAGACTTGGTTGACAAAGTGAAAAAGAGCTGATAGAGTTCATCAAACCAACTCATTAATTTTGTCGAACCACTTTACCTCTGATGATTATGATCCTGGCTATCTGATGCAGCTGAAGCTGATGCTGCAATGGCAATACCTGCCTCTTCCGAAACCTGGTGCCATTCGATAAATTAACCTGCCTACCAGATTTGTATGGTATGAAGTGTTCAGTCATGCATGTCTGTTGTGCTTGCTGTATTTTGGAGAATCTTATCCTTGTATAGCTAAATGAAGAACCAGTTCAACTAGTTTGATGCCACTTCAATTCACATGAATATAGCACGACCACCATCAGTAAACTGGGACTGGAGCGTAACGGCCTTGCTGTCGTTGCCGGCTTCGTCGCCTACAAAATGAGGCGTGTCAATACAGCGCTTGGCTGTTCGACGTCTGAAGCACCGGAGGAGCTCCTGACAATTGTGTCCAGCTCTTGGCTCACCACCATCGGTTGCGGCCGGCTCTACGTGCCACAGACCTGGTAGACCAGTTTAATTCTTATTTCTGCTCCATCCTGGGCTCAACCTGCACCGGCGAGGCCAGCATTGTGAGGCGCCTGGTAGGCGTCATCAGCAGCCGGCAGCCGAGGCTAGATGTCTGTGTGGCATGGAGGCTGACTCGAGTTGGGATGCATGTGCACATCGGCTGGTTGCACTATAATTCTGCTCGGGAGAGCGCAGAGAGGCGGGCATCTAGGCAGGTGCGCCAGCATGTTACCAGCCAGCGATAGGATGTCCACCCTCACACTGCCGGTACATCTGTCACCGTCCCTGCTGTGTATCGTGTCGTGTCGCCCGGTTCTGCTCTTTTTCTCTGTGTTTGCTGCTGCCGCCGTTGTAACAAAGTTGGTTTTGGGGCATCTAAATCCCAGCCATTCAGTCCCCTCCCCGGCGCGCGCCGCGCCGCCGTTGCCAGTAGGTGATGTGATCGTCAGTGGGCGATGTAGGACAAGTGATTATATTGTGGGAACCCTATGGACAGGCGTGTCTATGATGTATATGCCAGCTGTCATGCGGCGAATTGAACGTCGTGTGTCGCTAGTGTGTCAGGCGCCGTGTCGCCAGACCAGACGCTGCAGTACCGAGCCTCTGCCAGTCAGCCGATTGTTGTGGAACAACGTCCGGTGAAATGCTGACAGCTCACTGTCTGACCCCGATACCGCGCGGGCCTCACAGAAGGTGCCGTCTCAGCACTCGTTCCCACGCGAGGCCAGTCTTTGGATGTCATCAGAGGCGGCTCTGATATCTGACTCTGAGCTGACATATGTCTGATGTCAGAGAGAACAGCACACCCGCTTGGTGTATAGTTCACAGGGTTCTAGCCTGTGCCGACGTCCTGGCCATGCGGCGCAGTAGTGATGTGGACTAAGTCACGTGACCAGTGACGTGTCGTCTGCGAGTATCTAGCGACGGTACCCCGAGGCAGGGGGGCTCTCTTGGAGGAACGGTCGGCGCTGGCGGTCGCCCCTCAGGCGGCTCGCCGCCGCCTGGCCAGCCCTGGCCCCACAGAGGTACGTCGGACTCTGCCTGAGAGTCACTACATCTGTCGAGATGTAGTTCTCTGATAGAAACTGTTGCACCTGTCTATCAAAAATGAAGCTACATTGTTAACGCTATATCACGCTGCGCATTAATGTCTGATCTTCGTTGCATTTATCTGTTGACTAATAAGCGCAATATAGAAGTGCTGGCTTTGGAGGTGTGTGTCAAGAGGTGTGCAGATGAGAGCTCGGAGATGAAGGATTCGAACCATTGAATTTATAACCGGGGTTTTAAATATCGCAAACGCTGAGGTACCCTAGACTATTTTACGAGCCGAAAATGAAGGTTTACCCCATCAGTGAGGGGGAGAAAAACCTTCACTACACCGTGACCGCCAGTTAGCGGACTGGCGGCGCCCCCTGTGCTGCCCGTCCTGGCGGCACTTGGCACTGCTTTCGTGTCACCCGATCCTGCCGTATTGTTAGCGTGTTTTGCTGTTGCGACTGTGACCATTGACGGGTTGGCGGCGATCCCTGTACCGGCCTGTCCTGGCGGCACTTGACAATGCTCTCGTATCGCCCGGTCCCGCTGTCCTGCTGTCGTGTTTTGCTGCTGCCGCTGTGACCAGGGGCAGACTAGCGGCGCTCACTATGCTTGCCCGTTCTGGCTGCACTTGGCACTGCTCTTGGCTCTGGCAGTGCTATGTGGCAGGTGTGACGTATGCCACTTCATTGTTGCTTGTATCTATAATCTGGCCTATGAACATTGATTGGAAAAAACGACATGCAAAGTCCCTTTGCTCCACGAACTTTGATTGCGATCATTCATTCATGCTCTGAACCGGAACCAGCACAGAAGCCGACGCGTAGGAGCGTTTTGGAATGATCCAGATCTAGTCCTGAACGTAGGGCTTGGGAATGTCACCAATACATGCCTGGCCGCTTTTGGAGCCACATGTTTCCAGTCCGTCCGTCGAATGTACTCTCCTAACTAGAGTGAAATTTCACTTACTTTTGGGAGGCGTCAGCCCCCTTTAAGACTGACATGAGCCCACCTTCCCCCAATCATTTCATATTTTGACATGTGGCGCTAATGTGGCCTCTCGACTGAAGATCTTCCTGTTACCTCCAGGCATTGCGTCCCCCAAATCATTTTCTGAAAGTTCCACCCCCGTTGCTGAGCTGGCACGGGGGCTTACAGATGCCCCATAAAAAGGAATGTCTGCCTCTCACGTGCTCCCTATGGTACTGTCGATCTGAGAAAACAAAATTGTCACCTTCCTTGACATCTAAATCAGGGGCGTTGCCGTATATAGAGGGGGATGAAAAGGTGTTTCCGTTAATTACTTTTGCCATGCAACACCACAAGTAAATTTGATACAGATTGGGGCTCCCCCCCCCCCCCCCCCCACACCATCCACCTGGTTCCATCATGGCGACGACCACGCCTCAGATACGTCCTTACTGCATCCCGCCGCGGTAAGATGTTAATTTTCTGCCGTATTTGACTTGTCCTACCTCCCTTTGCACGCTCTTTCGGGTATAATATGCGCATGAAAGCTATTGGAGATCCATTCCGGGACTATGACGATGTACGTTTTGCACCTAAACCCCTTAAACCCTCGTTTTCTCCCCCGTAGTGTACACACGTTGCGTATCTTCGAAGCGTGTAAGCGGCTGGCCCATGTTAAGTGTATACCCCTGATGACGTCATTCAAGGACCTGCGCAAAAAGCTGCGCAATAGGGATGACGCCACCTGGTATATATCGCCTTGAACTAAACAAAACCTAAGCCACGTGACGTCATATACCAGAAGCGCCTTTTTATTCCAGAATACTGCTAAATTATATTCCAGTTTTGGACTATACTGATAAATCTACTAAATATGGTGCTTTCATTTCAGCCCTATTATGGCGCTTTTCTCACGATTTGTTTCCTCCCCGTTTGTAATACATATTCATTGAAGCATGAAGTTTTTTTTAATTATTATTTATGTTTGTTCCCGTGTCAGTGGCCATGAAGCGACAGGCACCATCCTTTGAACTAACGTAGCAAAATCTGGCCGTGGTTGGTATTGATGGAGGACATGCATCTCAAACAATTTATGTCAATTAAGGCCGTACACAACGCCAACTTTGTCATCATGCCATTGATGCCATTGATGTCAACTTTCCGTTTTGGCTCTAATCTGGTGATTGTTGCCAACTTAGCATGTGCTTTGGTCTCCTATCAACTATCATATTGTTCCTGTTATGCCATGTGTAGACATGTATATACATCCTGTGCCACACACGGGGGGCAGAGTGGTAGCTCATCCAGAGATGATAGAGCTACTCAACATGAAAAAGCCAAAGAGGGTTATGGAACTTTTGTTAAGTGTATGATGCTTAATGCTCAGAGCATTCGATCCAAATTTGATGAGTTCAAGTGTTATGTTGCTGAGGAGAAACCAGATTTTGTTTGCATTACTGAGGCATGGGTCAGTGAGGGATATTTTGGGGATAACTTGCAGGACTATGAGATCCAGGGATACAATATGTTTTCATGCAATAGGGGTCCAGCAATGAAAGGGGGTGGTGTAATGCTCTATGTGAATAGCTTATACAGTTCTCAGAAAGTAGCAGATGGGGTAAAAAATGTGTCTGTGGAGTCCATTTGGCTTGATGTTGCTGTGGGAAGAGGCAATAGCAATAAACTGAGGATTGGAGTTTTGTATCGATCAGGAACCTTGCCACATTCTCAGCAACTGGAGCTCGATAAGGTGATTTGTGAGGAAATCAGTAGAAACTTTCAGAGGAAATGCCTTATTCTTGGTGACTTTAATCTAAAAGGATATTAACATGTTGGTGTTGGCTCTCCATCATGTAAACTGTTTAGGAAATGCCTTGAAGAGGACTTGTTCTTTCACCAGTTTGTAATGGAACCAACCAGGCCGGGCTCATTCTTGGACCTTGTCTTCTCAGATTTAAGTGATTTAGTTCAAGACTTGACTGTAGGAGAAACTCTGGGAAGAAGTGACCATAACATAGTGAGATTTAAGGTACAAATAGCAGGGACAATCAAGGATAACTTGGCAAAGATTCCAAATTTTAACAGGGCAGACTTTGACTCCATGAGAGAGGCTTTAAGTGCCATACAATGGGAAGAAAAATTTATTTATTTAAATGCCTGTGAAATGTGGGAAAAGTTCAAATCTTACTTGAGGGAAATTCAGATTAGACATGTCCCCCAAAAGCAAAGGCGCAAAAGAAGTGTAGGAAAGCCAGCATGGCTTACACCAGATTTGAGGAGATCAATTAAGGCTAAGAAAGATGCATTTAGAGTATTTAAGGAAGCTTCAAATGTCGTAAATCTAAGGTCGTATCAAAAAGCTAGAGATGCTGTGAAGCAGAAAACCAGAGCAGCAAGGCGGGCAAAAGAATTGGATTTGGCTAGGAACTGTAATGGGGACAGTAAAAAGTTCTTTAGTTTCTACAAGCTAAGTAGAGTTTCAAGCACAATTGGTCCACTGGAAGTAAATGGCACTATATTGAGTGAGGATGGTGAGATGGTTGAGGAGCTGAGCAAGCAGTTTCAATCAGTGTTTACAGTGGAGGATGTGACAAATTTGCCAACCGTGAACCACAGTTCAGTGACAGGTGATCAGATACACAATGTTAATTTCATTGATAGTGATGTTGTTTTCAATTATATCAGAAAAATAAAGCCAAACAAGGCAGCAGGACCTGATGGAATTTATGCTAGGGTATTGCGGGAAGCTGAAAAGGAACTGGCAATTCCACTTAGTATAATATTTTGTAGATCAGTTTCACAAAATGAAATTCCAACAGATTGGAAAAGGGAAAATGTAGTTCCTATTTTCAAGAAAGGAGAAAGAGGGAAAGTCGAAAATTATAGGCCAGTAAGCCTCACATCCCTAGTCTGCAGGGTACTCGAATCAATTATCAAAGATGGAATAGTTATTTTTCTGGAAGGAAACAGATTGATTCAAGATACTCAACATGGGTTTAGAAAAGGGAGATCGTGTCTCACAAATATCTTGGACTTTTTAAATTTTGCTACAGAACAATTTGATCAGGGAAATCAGGTTGATGTAGCATATCTTGACTTTAGTAAGGCCTTTGACAAGGTACCCCATAAACGGTTAATGATGCAGCTTCAGGTCCATGGCATTGCAGGTAGCATCCTAAAATGGATTGAGTTGTGGCTTTCAGATAGACAGCAGAGAGTGATGCTTAATGGTACAAAGTCATCATGGCAAAATGTTCTTAGTGGAGTCCCTCAGGGGTCGGTACTGGGGCCACTGTTGTTCATTATATTTGTGAATAGCATTGAATGTGGCCTGAGCAGTAAGGTTTTGAAATTTGCGGATGATTTGAAGATCTTTAGGGCAAAAACAGGGCACAATGAGCAGGTTTTGCTGCAGAACGACTTAGACGAGCTTGTGAAGTGGTCCGAAAAATGGCAAATGAAGTTTAATTTTGATAAGTGCAAAGTCATGCATGTAGGTAGGCAGCATATGAAGGCGCCATACTTGATGGATGGCCAAGTACTATCTGTGACTCAGCAGGAGAAGGACTTAGGTGTTATTTTGAACACAAAATTGGGGGCATCAGAACAGACCAAAGAAGCCAGGAAGAAGGCACTAAGAATGCTTGGGGCGATACAGAGGAATGTGTCATACAAAAGTGAGGAGGTCATCAGGAAGCTTTACTGTGCATATGTCAGGCCACATTTGGAATACTGTGTCCAAGCTTGGTCCCCTAGTTATGAGAAAGATTGTTGGCTTTTAGAGAGAGTACAAAAGAGGGCAACAAAAATGGTTAATGGTATAGGCAACCTGGCATATGAGGAAAGATTGAAGAAATTGAATATGTTTTCACTTAGATATAGAAGGCTGAGAGGAGATCTCATCGAGGTTTTTAAATTTGTTCATGGTCAGGAGCAGGGATATCTAAGGGAAATGTTTGAATTTAACAAATGATGCAATTAGGGGTCATCAATTCAAAATTAAAGTTAATCACAGCAGGACAAGGTTAAGGCAGTCTTTCTTCACTAACAGGGTAGTAGAACACTGGAACCAGCTTCCAGGAACAATTGTCAGTAGGAACACACTGAACATCTTTAAAAACGGCATAGACAATCATTATAAGAATAGGGGGCTTGTTTTTCTGTATTCCAGGGTGGGTTGATTGACAGATTTGGTGGGCAACTGGTTCAGTGTACCAAGTGCAACCAAGAAGGGCCCTTGTGGCTCATAGTTGCACTGATCTTTTATGTCTTTTATGTCTTTATACACCAACTTGTGCACAGTTTGTAATTATAAAGTCATAAAGTCATAAAGTGTTAAGGCTTAATAAGAGCCACAGGGGCCCATCTGGGTTAAGCCTATCTGGAAAAGGTACTAGAAATGTACATACTCTCACCCCAATCAATCCCTTACCTCAAGTTCCTAGGAATCTATATACCTGCCTATTGGCAGTGATGCCAATATTTGGCGCCAACATCCCCAACAGGGATCACGTGGCCACCAAGCCTCAGCGGTGTTACACCCGTAATTGCTTGCCTATGGCATCACAACTGGGTAATAATTACTGGAGGAGCAATGTGGGATATCATTCCTAACCAGGGTTGTCCAGGTCCTTATTTCCAAGGTGAATTTGTGATTTGAAAGTAATATTTGAATTTTTGAAATTTCTTTTTCCTCTGCAATGTTGATGAATGTGGTTAACATTTGACCACTCTCAGCTTTCATGTGTGAGATATGATTTGAACTGGGCCATTCTTGGTTTTGTTATTGCAGTTTGGAGTGTTCCCAAGATATGTTTTACACTCTTTTTCCTGGATAAAGCTAAAATGAGGTTGGCATAAATTAGGTGTTTCTTTAACTTGCTCAATTTCTAGATTATTTTTTGAAGGTTGGAACTTATTTGTGCTAAAGAGGCCAGGCGAGGGTCGGCTATGCTTTGCTAGATGAGGTTTTTACAATTGTACATGTAGAAGAAGATTTGCATTTTGGCTGAGGTGGCAGTTGCAGGAAAAAATTGTAAATGCACGTTTCTGAATGTGGTTAAGATGATGTTACCATTAGTTTCAAGCACAAATACATACTTTTTCAGTTGGGAAGCAAAGTAATGTCAAAATTGTGGCACTGAGAGGGGCAGTAGATAATGCAGAATAATGTTAAATATACAAACAGCATAACCAAACCAAACGCAGCCTTTGAATACCTTTGCTATAATATATACAACTATGCCGCTCAAGTAAGCACTACCAATCCTCATCAAACCAAACCTAGTCTAGTCTCTTTTTCATGAGAAAACATTGTGTTCTATCCCTTCCTGTCTTCCTCTTCCGATGGGTCACAAACACGCACCAGCGGCGGGCAAGGCACTTAGTATTGTATCAACGCAAGGCACGATCCGACGCTCTGACATCAGTCCGTTCTCGACTCCTCGCGCCACATAACTCCCGCCGGCCGACCGGGGTCACCGGATCACACCTCTGCCGGCTGGGCGTGAACCCCCGAGTTCCTCACTCGGCCGCTAGATGGGCTGTGCTCAGGACACAACACCCCACCCCCTTAAACACATCTACATCTCCTCAATCAGACGTTTGGGCGTTCGCGTGGCCCTGTCCGATCGCCGAGGCCGTGGGACGCCCGTTCCCACCGATACCGCGGCACCACGCGCGATCCCGCCGGCGGCAATCGCATTGGCGGCTATCTCCGCATCAACTGCACGGCCACCAGCGTCAGCGCCGTAGGCCGAGCGGCTCCAGCCGCCAGCACCGCTGCTTGCGTCACGTCTGTCGCCACCTGCCGCACTGCTGCTGCGGTCGCCGACGCCACGGGAAGCCTCCGGGGTCCCGTTCTCCTTGTCTTCCGCGCCCGCCCGTTGGCCGCGCTCTCCATCCGTGGTGGTGGCATTCTCGCTGCCCTCGTCGTCGTCTGCGCCCACAACTCGCTGTCCCCCGCCGCCCTCTGGGGCATGAGCGCTCGGCGCACGCTCGCCGGCGTCCGCACAGTCGCCACTGCTACGGACAATCTGCGGTGCCGCGATCGCGGGCTCGCGAGCTGCAGCAGCCACACGTGTCCAGCCTGGTGGCGCACCATGTCCGCGCGCCGGTCGCTGTTCTCCGTTGTCGCCTCGATCCGTGGCGGGTGCGTCGCCTCGCTGCTCCGCCGCCAGCAGTTGGTCAACGTGGCGAGATCAGATAGCGTGCCCCACGTCCACTTCGTAGGACACGGGACCGGGGCGTGCGACAACTGTCCCGCGCACCCACTTACTCGCGCCGGTGTAGCACCGCGCCCACACGGCGGCTCCTAGCCGAAATTCTCTCAACCTGCCACCTGCTGATTCCTGCAGCCGCTGGGCGGCCTCTTGTAGGGCTGTGTCCGCACTCGGCACCAGCAGGTTTAGCCGTGTGCGGATGTCCCGGCCGTACAGCATTTCTGCTTGCGTACGCCCTGTGGCCGAATGCGGAGTCGCCCTATAGGCCATCAGTGCGCGGGCCAACGCGAGGTCCACTCCGCCGCCCGCAGCCACGGTCGTCCTCAGGGCGTTCTTCAACGTGCCGACCGCCCGCTCAGCCAACCCGTTTGATGAGGCGTGATACGGAGCGACGCGAACGTGACGAATGCCGTTGGCTCGCATGAAAGTGGCGAACTCGTGGCTGGCGAACTGAGGGCCGTTGTCAGTCACTACTTGCAGTGGCAGCCCCAGCCGAGCGAACATGTCCCTCATTACGGTCACTGTCCGGCCGGCCGTCGTTGTCTTCATCGGTACCGCCTCCAGCCACTTGGAATAGCTGTCCACGACGACGAGGAAGCTACAGCCCAACATCGGGCCCATGAAGTCGGCATGGATGCGCTGCCACGGCCCGCTGGCGGGCTCCCAGGCGTGCCGAGCCGCGTGAGGGGGCGCTGCCCTCCTGGCGACGCAGGCGTCGCAGTCGCGTGCCAGCGCCTCGAGCTCGGCGTCCAGCCCCGGCCACCAGACGAACCGCCGCGACAACTGCTTCATTTTCGTGGATCCGAAGTGTCCTTCGTGCAGCTCCTTCTTCACGGCACTCCTAAGCCCACGCGGCACCACGACCCGACCGCCCCAGAGCACGCAGTCGGCGTCTGTGGAAAGTTCCTCTTGTCGAGTCTTGAACGGGACGAGGTCGGGGTCCACCACCGCCGACCAGCCGGTTCGCACCGCCGCCAGTACTCGGGCGAGCACCGGATCCCGCCGCGTGGCCGTGGCGATGTCGCGTGCAGTCAGACCTGGTCCCTCGTCCGCGACGAAAAGCACGCAGCCACTGCCATGCTCCGCTTCCTCTTCTGCCGCCGCCCGCTCATCCGCCGGGTTGGAGACTGGCAGCCGCGACAGGGTGTCCACTACCCTCATCGCATCGGTGCGACGTAGCTCCACTCGGTACTGATATGCAGCCAGCTGGAGCGCGTAGCGCTGCATACGTGCCGCGGCCAGGCACGGCAGCTCCCGGTCCGGGCTTAAGATCCGTGACAGAGTCCTGTTGTCCACCACCAGGGTGAAAGGCCGCCCGAAGACAAACTGGTGGAACCGCTTGACCCCGAAGGACACGGCCAGTGCCTCCTTCTCCACTTGGGCGTACTTGCGCTCAGTGGGGCTCAGGGTCCGGGAAGCGTATTGTACTGGTCATTCCATCCTGTCCGGCATCGCCTGGAGCAGATCCGCTCCCAGGCCGGTTGAGCTGGCGTCTGTGACCAGCCACAGAGGCAGAGCCGGATCGTACCGCATCAGAACCGGTGCTGTTACCAGCATCTGCTTTATGCGGGTCACGGCCGCTGAGCAGGCTTCGGTCCACTTCCACTTCACGTCCTTCTTCAGCAGAGCGTACAGCGGAGCCAGGACCGTCGCCAGGTTTGGCAACAGCCGCTGGTAGTAGCTGATGGAGCCGATCAGAGACTTCAGCTGGTGGACGTTCTGCGGTTCCGGTGCCCGCTTGATGGCGCTGGTCTTCTCCTCCAGAGGGCGCAATCCTGTTGCCGACACCCTCCACCCGAGGTACACCACCTCATGCAAGTCAAACTCGCACTTTTCCTTCTTGAGCCGCATTCCGTTGTCCTCCAGTAGCGTTAGGACCCTGTCCAACCGCTGGAGTAGCTCACGGTCACTGTCTGCCGTGACGAGGATGTCGTCGAGGTAGCTCACAACCCCGGGGAGACCATCCAGCACACGGTCCATGATGGCCTGAAACACCGCCCCGCAGATGCTGATGCCGTAGGGCAGTCGGTTCATACGGAACGCACCTCGGTGCGTGGTGACTGTCGTCACGTCCTTGGATTTGTCGTCCAGCTCGCACTGCAAATATGCGTTCCGACAGTCCAGCTTGGCAAACTTCTTGCCCTTGATGCTGGCGAAGAGCGCCTCTGGCGTGGGCATCGGGTACTTTAATGGCTCCAGCTGAGGGTTGACTGTGATCCGGTAGTCTGCACACAGTCGCACTCCATCTTGCTTGGGGATAGGCACCAGAGGTGTGCCCCAGCCAGAGACGTCGCCAGGCTGCACCTTCTCTGCTATGCCCTGGCTAACCCATCTGTCCAGCTCGCGCTCGATGGCATCCTGGAGGGCGAAGGGCACAGGCCTGGCCCGCCGGTACACTGGCTGGGCCCCCAGCTTCAGCTTCAGTGACACCTTGGTGGGAATCCTGCCCAACTCCTCCCCGAACACACTCTGGTGTCGTTCAATCACCTGTTGCAGTGTTAGCCTGAGCATCACTGGGAAAACCGCAGGTGCATCAAGCTCTGCCCTCTTCTTCAGCACCTTGAGCCACTCCATTCCCAGCAGAGGGCGGTGTGGACCGATGTCCGACACCACCAGACGCAGGCGTACCGATTGGCCACCTGCCTGCACCAGCACCTCCCCCTCGCCCGCAGGCGGATGGTCTGGCCTGTGAAGGAGGTCAGTCGCAGCCGACAGGGTCGCAGCTTGAGGGCAGGGAGGGCTGTGCAGTTGCTGACAATGCTGACTGGAGACCCAGTGTCCACTAGCATGGTCAGATGCTGCCCGTTGACCCGGACCTTGGCATACTCCGCCCCTTCGGGCAGAATAGCATTCACTTGCCAATCGCCAGCTTCGGTCTCCTCGCCACTGCTCTGCTGCACTAGCTTCACCTTGCTCTGCTGATGGCAGTTGCGACGCATATGTCCAATCCGTCCACACTCGAAACACCGCAGACCCTTGACCCTGCTCTGCCGTGCTTCCTCCGGGCAGTCCCGCTTCCAATGACCGTACTGCCCACACTTGAAGCAGGCCTTCTTGTCCCCTGTCAGGGCCCTACCTGGCGCTGGTTTCGGCCGTCGCTGTGGCTGAACTGCCTGAACCTGCTGTTGTGGCTGGTACTCCGCCACACTGGCCTGCTGCATCTCCAGTACCAGCTTTTGCGTCTGCTCAGCTGCCCGCGCCAGGGCAGCCACTTCCTGTAGGGTCAACCCATCACCCTTCTCAGCAGCACGCTGGAGCAGCTTCTCCTGCAGGCGAGATCTGCTGCCTGCGATGGCCTGGTCCCTGAGCGCGTTTGTGAGCTGCTCCCCAGGGAAATTACACCTCCCTGCCGCCAACCGCAGCCGTGCGAAGGAGCCTTCAAAGGATTCCCCCTCTTGCATTCGTATGCGCCGGAACGCCATCCTCTCAACGATGGCGTTACGCTCTGGTGCAAGGTAGACCCGTAGCTTGGAGACGCATGTAGCATACTCCCCTTGCACCCCGTGAGTTGCTGGCAGCGTGGTATATACCTCCTGCAATTCAGGACCAAGCAAGTGCAGGAGCACTGCCGTCTTCCGCCCCTCAGCCACAATGTCCAGTGCGGCCAAGTAGACCTCGACGCTGTGCAGCCACCGCTCGAAGTCATGACCGATCTGATAGGGTGCCACCCCCGGCAGACTCAGAGCGGCTGTAGCCATGCGATGTAGTCACGAAGTCACAGCAGCCGACCGGCAGTCCTCCCAGATGCGCTAAGCACGCACAGCACCGCACAGAACGCACCGCCACACACCCCCGCGGCCACCGGCCTTGGTTCAGGTCGCGCTGCAGCTAGGCGCCTACGGCGTTCTTCCTTGCGCCTACGCGCGAGTCGAGTACTGTCCCGCCATACACGCAGCGGGGACGTCCGGACGGGAAAAATGGCGGCCGCCTCGTCCACGTGCGACGCGGGGAAATCCGCGAGATGGTTTCGGCGGCTCCGCCACAATCAGACTCCTCGTCCCGGTGACTCGCACGCACAAAACCGAGGGTAGAACGCGTCCGCAGTGCCCGCCAACAGGTGCGTCTGTCACTCCGACCCAAACGCAGCACTCTGCCAGTCCGAACAGGTATGCAGTCCTCCGCGATTCCGAACGCTCCTTGTCGCCAAGTGTTCTATCCCTTCCTGTCTTCCTCTTCCGATGGGTCACAAACACGCACCAGTGGCGGGCAAGGCACTTAGTATTGTATCAACGCAAGGCACGACCCGACACTCTGACATCAGTCCGCTCTCGACTCCTCGCGCCACATAACTCCCGACGGCCGACCGGGGTCACCGGATCACCCCTCTGCCGGCTGGGCGTGATACCCCGAGTTCCTCACTCGGCCTCTAGATGGGCTGTGCTCAGGACACAACACATTGTATTGCATCTTTTTTAGTTTCCAAGCTCCAAAAAGCTTGGTATATATATATAAGAAGCCCAATAAAGACAAACTGGGAGACAAATGTATGGACTGGACTTCTTCAAAATTACCTAGCAACTTCTTCCCAGTCAACTAAAAATATTTTCCATCAAACTGTCTTGCATGAAGAACAAGGCTACTTGGTCAATCTACTTCGCTACTTGGTCAACAAGCTAATAGTCAAAGATTGGAAGAAGACAGGATAAACATTAATGCATGACAACCAAAACCAGGTTTAGTAATTAAAATAAATACATACATATATATATATATATATATATATATATATATATATATATATATATATATATATATATATATATATATATGTTGTGTATGCGTATATGTATGTATATTTCCATTAACTGAATGTCCAGATCACATTGTGAATTAATGTACAGTGCATGATTGGTACAATGGTACAATTAAGGTACAATACCTGTTCCATTTCTTTAGGAAATCACATGTAACATCCAACATCCAACATCAGTAGGTTTTAGATGATTGAACATCAGGATGTTATAGGCGATCTAACATCAGTAGGTTAGGTTAGATTCAGTTAGGATATTTTTTTTTTAAATCTGACATCAGTGTTCTTTGTTAGTCATCCAAAACCTCATTTTCCTCACACTTCCAATATTTTTTATGGCTGGGGAATACCATGTATCTACATTGTCAAAAAGGTGTTCTTCTAGTGTTTAAAAAAATGTCACTTGAATTATATTAATATTATTTTCTTCGTCAAATTACTGTTTGTTAAGATATCTGCACATCAACTTGAACTGCTTATATCTAAAAAAAAAGTTTTCACTTCCCATAAAATAAATATCGAACTCCTTCAAATCGCATCATGAAACACCAGAACAACACGTGTTTTAACTACACATTAGCTTGAGGGTTTCTTATGCATATTACCGAAACCGAACCTAACCTAGCTGACTGTTTTTTCCTTGAAAGAGGCAAGATTTGAGTAAAATCTTGTGTCCAAACTAAGCTGCAATAAGATACATTTTTCATTTCATATTACCTGACCCAAAGCTCCTTTATGGTATTATTTTCCTTGCTAAATGAGGAAAAGCATTTCTGACAGAACTGAGGGATCACATCAACTTACTGACATTCCTGAGCATGATATTTGTACACTTTTTCTCAAAATCTATTAACACTCATTTATTCTTGTAAATTGATTGACTCAATATATATGCTGCAAATTTATCGTTTTTTCATTGTAACACGGCACCCATCCCGTCAAAAAATGTTTAGTATCGAAGCCAGCAACCAGGAGCAGTAGCATTGCATGCTTTTGGAATGAATGCACTGCTCCCCTTCCCCTCCCACCCCCCACCAATGTTGGCTGTGACCTCACTATGATTTCAACTTTTAACATGGGATCGTATGTGGTCCTTCCCCCAATCCAGAGAGATGAATGCAGCGTTCTATGTTCACCATGCCCAAGAATCCGACCAGCTCAACAGACATCCGAAGCTCATGGAAAGGTTTCGCCATGTGTTAGAGTCCAATTCACCTCGACAGACCAATTTATCATTATGTATTTCGCGAAGATCCGGACATAGTCGAGGTCTGTCCTTGTCAAAGCAAGGCTTACGGAGTCCTGGCGACGCGTGCTCGCCGAGAATAGTCTCTGGGGAAGCATAGAGCCGAGCTTAGAACTGGCATCGCTATCACTCACTCCAGTGCGGGTCAGGTCATTTCACTGTTCGGCAACATATTCAATTGATTGGTTTTGATAACCAGTCACCTACCCTGATCATGTGCGCACCCAGGGGTGTTGCTTTACATCCTTTTGAGAGGGCAAGTCCCCTCAATGTTGGCTTCCCCATAATTTCAACTGTTAACACGGGACCTTATGGAGTGTGGCCCCGAATCCATTTGGGTTTGCCCATCGCCTTGATGTATTCCCCCCCAGTAATTTTCACAAATCAACACCCGTATGCACACCCCAAGAAGCAGGACGGCATCACGCATTTTGGTCTGTGGGTGCAGGTGGGTGTGGAAAACGTCAATTTTAGCTCAATATTTGTCATGCATCGCAGTAGGGTCAAGGTTCAAATTTTTCAATTCAGGGGGACATGCCCCCTGCCCCTGCCCCTGATCCCACGCTGTCCATGCAAGTGAGAGTCTGTGGGCGCTAAATGAACTACCATGGTCGATGCGCCCTAAAACCCCAATCACACACAAGTGAGAGTCTGGGGGCATGTACCCTGTCCTAAGCCGTGAACGCGTTCCGTACTTCCTATGGCTGGTTGGATAGAAAAGTGATCAACCATAGCACAAGTTATGGTGGCCGAACACTAGCCCTACAGAATATCTGCGTGCTTCATTTCCCTTTATGCAAAAGCTCGTCCCATGTAAGAAAAGTCATAATCTAGCGCCGCTAATTAAATGGATTCACCGTCAATACCAAAGAAAAGCTCGTCCGCCCCGCGCCCGGCGTCTCCGAGTTATTAAACCGACGCATTACCAACTGCGCTACCAGCACTGGCGACGCGCCGCCCTTATGTTACATAGTGTCGATGGATGTGACATGGGTATAAATAACATCATTTTACACAATAAATAACACGATCATATGAAAGCTTACCACGATTATCGAAATACCATGAAACAAGCTTTCACATGACACATAAATTATACATATCACATACAGTTGCTAGTCAAGAGTACAGTCGGAAAAGTACTATTTCTTGCTGTCGTGACAACCGGCTGAACCCAAATATACGCCCACGTGACGTCACCGGCTGCCAATGAACATTGACAGGGGACGGTTTACTCCACGCAAGTCCGTATAAGCAACACATCCTCGAGAAGGTTTCGTAGGTATATTTACTAAGAGGGGAAGTGAGTTTAGTAGGAATGTTTACTAAACTTCCGGAACTTTAGTAGGTATAATTACTAAACTTGCCTACGGAGTTACATACAGTGTGACCGGAAATGAGGACATGAAAGAGGTGGGTATTATCCCTCTCTTAGTATTTTCATAGCCGTCGCCGCCGTGGCTTTTCTTGCATACGTAAATATGGCCGGCCGCGGGTACTCGCTGTCCCGTTTCTTAATCCGCAGTTTTGTGGTTGTTCCAGTCGGATTCGGTAGATGCAGGTGGGTAGGTTGGTGTAGTCTCGCAGTTGTTCTCAGTTTGTGCTTCTTTAGGTACCTACCTACCTATATAGGTAAGACATGTACCAATGTGAAACCAGATATCAAAGAACGCACCAACTTCGTACCTAGGAAGGTAGGTACCTAGGCACCTGGTTAGGTTCCTAGGCACCCGGGTAGGTTCCTAGGTAGCCGGGTAGGTTTCTAGGCACCCGGGTAGGTCCCTAGGCACCCGGGTAGGTTCCTTGGTAGCAGGGTAGGTTCCTAGGCACCCGGGTAGGTCCCTAGGCACCTGGATAGGTCCCTAGGCACCCGAGTAGGTCCCTAGGCACCCGAGTAGGTCCTTAGGCACTCTGGTATGTCCATAGGCACCCATTGTAGGTACCTAGGCACCCAGGTAGGAGCCTAGGCACCCAGGTAGGTACATAGGTACCTAGGAACCCATGTAGGTACCTAGGCATCTAGGTAGGTACCTAGGCACCCAGGTAGGTACCTAGGCATCCAGGTAGGTACATAGGCACCCGGGTAGGTACCTAGGCAACTGGGTACATACCTAGGCACACAGGTATGTACCTAGGCATCCAGGTAGGTACCTAGGCACCCAGGTACATACTTAGGCACCCAGATACGTACCTAGGCACCCAGGTAGGTACCTTGGTACCTGGGCACATGTGAATTTGTTTTATAGGGTGTTTTTGCTTGTTTTTTTAAAATTCATCTTTGGATTACCATGTTTATGAAAGTGATAAAGATGACGGGATTTATTTTCCGTGTGAATTAAAAAAAAATTGAAACATTTCCCAACTTCAAAAATGTAAACCAACCTAACCTAGCCAAACCTGACACATTTGTTTGCGTTATAGAGGAAATGTGTGTCAAAACTTTTCTTCTTACCACCTTATGGCACAATAATACCTGAAAGTTTACAAAAAAATAATGAAAAAAAATCAAACCAAAAGTTGGGCCACAGTAGCTTGGTTGGTGGAGTATCAGACTCTCGATCCCAAGATTGTTGGTTCAAATCTTGCCACCCGCAGCATTACTGAATCCATAGGCACCTGGGTAGGTACCTAAGCAACTGGGTACATACCTAGGCACACAGGTATTTACCTAGGCACCCATGTACGTACCTAGGCACCCAGGTACGTGCCTGGGCGCCCAGGTATGTACCTAGGCACATGGGTAGGTATCTAGGCACCCAGGTAGGTACCTAGGTACCTGGGCTCATGTTAATTTGTTTTATAGGGTGTTTTTGCTTGTTTTTTTTAATTTATCTTTGGATTGCCATGTTTACAAATGTGATAAAGATGATGGGATTTATTTTCTGTGTGAATTTTAAAAATTGAAACATTTCCCAACTTAAAAAATGTAAGCCAACATAACCTAGCCAAATCTGACACATTTGTTTGCTTTATGGACGAAATGTGTGTCAAAACTTGTCTTCTTACCACCATATACCACGCACAATAATACCTGAAAGTTTCAACAATTTTTTTTTTAATCAAACCAAAATTTGGGCCACAGCTCAGTTGGTGGAGTATCAGACTCTCGATCCCAAGATTGTTGGTTCAAATCTTGCCACCCGCAGCATTACTGAATCCATAGGCAACCAATCACAGTGAGAGGCTGGACATGCTATATGACCTAGTGGTTGAATGTGTTGTCAAAGAACCAGGGTTCTTTAAAAAAGGATTTTTTGTTATTTCAAACAGCTTGGGTTAAGCTAGGCTGAGTTAGTTTTTTTTTTCATGTTGAGAATTGCCAGAACATATATTGCTTGATATTTTTTTTAAAAGTTTATTTTTGTTCTCCAAAGTTTCGCTAGTTTGTTCTAGGTTAGGTTATGTTCCATTTGCGTTTTATTTGTTCAACATTTCTTTTTATGCTATGTTACCTAAATCAACACCACTTTTTTGATTATTTTGCTAGCAACCTGAAAAGTAAGCATTTGCACGGAAAATAATTGGTCCCACCATTTTAGCCACATTCATAAACATGGTATACCAAATAAAAATTCCCAAAACTAAAAAATGATGCCTGATACTGCAAATTTACCTAGGCACCTAGGTAAGTAAGCCTAAGTTGAAGTGTGCCTACCTACTGTAGCATGCAGACTTGTGCTCTACCCAATTTCTTTTAGTCGACTCACATGTGACTCATAGATCTTGATACCTGATTCAACTCATGATTCAGAGCAGGTCAAAATTATTTGATTGGCTCAATTCAGACTCAGATCCCACAAAGTATGACTTGACTTGCAACTCAAACAGACTGACATAAATTTGTATCAATTCAGATCCAAATGATTATAATGCCTAGATGCCTGCTGTCTATCAAGGATGCAGCAGATCAAATTACATGGCCCTGAATGTCGCAGTTTGACCCCAGGTCACCAAGGTTGGTTTTACTACTAGAGCATGTCATTATAAGTATCTCAGATTATAAATTAGGTATATATGTATATATGTGTATATACATATATGTGTAGATGTATATATATATGAAATATATATATATATATATATATATATATATATATATATATATATATATATATATATATACACATATATATATATATACACACACATATACATATATATATAAATATATATATATATATATATATATATATATATATATATATATATATATATATATATATATATATATATATTTTTTTTTGTTATATATATATATATATATATATATATATATATATATATATATATATATATATATATATATATATATTAGCCTGGTACAAAAATGAAAGTTGAAATATTGTTAGCTCCACAAGTTTTATTTTGTTACACTGTTCATAAGTAACATTCAGACCAATTTTCAGGAATTATTGTCTAATTTTAGGAGTCGAGTAAAAGGGTGTCCTTTTCCGACAGAAGAGAAACTGAAGGATGCTAATTTGTGTTCTTCTTTCGCATAGCATAGCTCCTATTTTCTATGAAAGCAAAGTAACCTTAATAAATAATAATGCTTCATCGTGCCAACTTGAATGACGAAATGAGGTGGGACTTCAACCTGTCCCTCTACAATTCAGCAACTACCCTCTTTCATTAGTGTCCCCCTTGGTCGGAGCAGGGAGGCGGCGCAGGTGATTAGCCACGAGGCAGAGTAGGTATTGTTTCTGCTCTTCGTCCTTGGTCAGCGATGTGTTGAAGGTATGGATGAGAGAAACAGCTCTTTCTGCTGCATCGTTAACGACATTCAAAGAACCCACAGACTTCTTCATCTCCAGGAACGTTGTGTTCGTCTCCCACTTTCCGGGGTCTTCCTTCAAGAAGGACGATTTTGCATTCTCCTTCCCCTGCTCAGCAATGACGTTAAACACCTTCAGCGTCCTCTTGGTCACGAACTCCTCCAGCCCAACTCCGATCTCTGGGACTCCTTGCAAGCGACTTCTTCTCCCGCTCAAGGTTGGTCACCATCTTGCGCTTCGTCACCACGTCCACCTCCTTGTCGAAGAACGCCAGTCCAGCCAGGTGCTCTGCCAGATACCAGAGATGGCGTGCAAAGGCGGTGATGGCAGCATCTGCGACCTCTTTGTCTGGGTATGCTCGAAGGGTTTGGAGGAATTCCACATCGTTGCGGGGGGCCTGTATGCCACGCAGAGCCTCGTTCCAGAACCGGACATAGATCAAGGCGACGAAAAGCGGGAGTGATCTGATGGCGCGCAATTCCTTGGCAGCGAGACGGAACTGGTCCCGAAAGAGGAAGATCTTCAAGACGAACAATCCCTTCTGCATCCACCGCGCGTGATGCGTCGGGCCTGGGGGCCGAAACTTGGCCCGCTGATCACCCCCTCCACCCAAGAAGAGGGGGCTCAGGCTGAGGAACTCGGCGTAGTCTGCTCGCACTTGTTGTTCCTTCATAGCCTGCTGGATGTAGGAAACCATGTCAATGCGCTGCTCTTCCAATCTGTGGTCGCGGAATATCTCACCTGGGGCACCAACGTACATCTCTTGGCTGACTTTGGGCCAAAACATATGGAACCCCTTGAAGAGTCCAGTTTCAGGTCCTCCCGTGGGCCCGAAGACTACCTTGAAGACACTGGAGAGGACGATCTCTAAGACATGATGACGACAAGCTATCCACACTAGTTCCCTCCCGAGTCCTTCTTCAATCAGCGTATAAGCTCCACGGTGGAGACCCGTGTTGGAGGCAGTCGTATCGAAGAACAGACCTTGAATATGAGGACGGAGTGACCAACCATCAAGAGTCGCCATGCATGCCGCTGCTTGTGCCTCCCCCGTTCCCCTTTCCGTCTTCTGCACAGCCAATAATTTCTCGAAATCGCCCGGGCCAGTAACGAGCACGGCCACACGGTCCACCGTTCCCCCATCCCCAGTGTAGTCTGGGAGAAGCTTGGCATCCCAGTGTAGGAGAAGTGGACCTTTGGGAGTGAAGTCTTCTCGATCTTGAGTGTCCGCTTGAAGCCGTGCCTGCCGCCTAGATCGCCTGACTGAGCTTCTGGAGAGGGTCAGATCTGAAAGATCATGGCCAAGGGCCCGTGCCACTGTTCCTGCCACGAACACGGCTCCACGGTCCAGAAGGTTGACTCGATCGAGGGCTGATGCGACAGCAGGGGAGGCGAAAATGTTCTTTGGTCGTTTGGGAGGAGCTGCAGACGCTGTCGAGCAACTGGGAGTAGAAGTGAAGTCTTCGTTGTCCTCGGACTCGAGGTTGGAGGAGGACGTGGAAGACAGCCGAGCCGCCACCACCGAGGATGAAGCTGCCTCAGCATTTGCATTCGACCTTCTCGCCTTCTCTTGTTCTTCCCGAAGTCGCTTCCGACTCTCCCTCCCCGCTGTCACGAGATCAGGGCCAGGCATGCTGCAGGAGGTGACGTCCTCGCGTTGCATTTGGTAAAACACGATCCTCTTCAACAGTCATCTGCGCCAGAGCATCACTGGCTCCGATGTCGAAGAGGTCGCCGAGTGATGCGTGGAAAATCATCGCCTGTGTGTCACCTCGCTTTCGGCTCTTCTTCAGGTTCTGGTATTCCCGCATGAACTCTCCAACTTCCTCACACAGGAATCCAACCGCAGGGTAGGGATCCTTGCCCTCGTCCAGATGGCACAGCAGGCTTCATAGGTTTTCTTGAAGCTTTCCGGGAAAGGCAATTTCTGCTTCAGGTGAAAGAATTGTGACATGCGAAGTACGTCGCCTCGCGTTGGAAGTCGTGCAGTTGAGAAAAAACTCAAGGGCACTCCATAATAACCACCATTCTGGTCCACTTCGCGTACTCGGTGCTGAGGAGGCCATCTGCAAAAGAGAGAAACCAAAGATGGGATTTTGCGCGACCTTTAAATATGCATGAAATCGTCCAAAATTTGGCACACAATACAGACACATATAGTGGAATAAAAATAAACCTGTGGAGTGCACTTCCTTGAAACTTTTAAAATTACCATGTTAGACACAGGTAAGCATCCTTTCACATCAATAATACTTATTTGTATTCATTTGCATTGTTTTTTTTGTAAATAACTTCAGTACCCCTCATTCTTTGTTGACTGGCAGCTGACAATTTGACAATTGTAATGCTAAGCATGAATAATTATGCTGTGTTTTTACTCTCTACTTTGTGTCATGGCATAGTATTCACGAAGTATCGGAAGTATATGTATCGGATACATGTTTATATCATTTGTTCATAACTTGCATTTTAGTCATAAGACTCAAATGACTAAAGACTCAAATCACAAGACTAAAATGACATGCCTTGCAAATGTTTGCTTTTTTGTTTTGTATTTCAAAACAAACATGGGTGTAGCCACAGCGCTCTGTTGGCTCAAAACTTACTTTCAAGGGCATACACATTTTGTCATTGACATTAATTCCATGCAGATTTTCAACATTCTGTTGTGCTCATTTCAACATCTCACACCTGAAAAAAACCCATTATTTTAACACCGATGGAGCTCCCTTGCCACTACTAAGTGGCGCGATTTTAAAGAAATGTCACTCCTGATGTGTGATTTTCCAAAGAATCACCAGAAGGAGAATTTGCTGTGCCTATTTTATTTTAAGTCCGATATGGCATTTCAAGAAATAATATTTTTCGGTTTGTATCGGATCCATTCTCAGAAACGGAAGTGGGGCACCTGTTTGTGACATATTGTGTCAGTATACTCCTGCTTCCTTGACTGTCCGCAGCGCGTCGCCTCAGCGCCAGAGAGGACGTCTCTCTTGGAGTAGCTAGACTGGCCACCATGCCGTGCAACCCTATGCAGATTTGCCTCCTGTGGAGCAGCTGCGCCATATCTGTGCTGGTCCCAGTGCTGGTACCAGTACCAGTCGGCGTTTTGAATGTTCATGCTCTGTTGCAGGAGCCGCTGCCGACACGCCCGGCGGTCAAGCCTTCGTTGGTCAGCTGCCTGCAACGTCGCCTTCACGGCGCGATTGCACCGTTCTACTGCCCCAGATGCTCCCTGTTGGTAGCGTGGGGCCCGGATATGACTTACACCCACACTCTGCAGGTAATGTCTGATAAAAAATGTATATGTAGTACGTGCCGTTGTCGGACAGCAATTCCCTGGGGTATACTTTGCGTGACGCCAAGACCTCGATAAATTCAATACACGAGTGACAGTTTGGCTCCGAGCGAAATCCAGCGTTTACCTACTTGGGAGAAGTCGGCTGCCAAGACCACGGCATATCGCTGAGCGTGGGCTGCATCCATAGGTCCAATAAAGTCCAGCCCTACCTTGTTCCAGGCTGCCGCTGGTAAAGGCACTGAATGCATTGGAGTATGTCGAAGTACCGCCGTCTCATCCATACACAGTGGCGCAGACTTTACAGCTCTTGCCTCCACCATCTCGATCAATGCCAGGCCACCAATATAGCTCCTGCAGGCGCTGCTTGCATCTGACGATGCTCTGGTGCCACTGATGTGCCAGGCTGGGCAGTCTGAGCGAAGCAGACTTTCTGGAACGATTAGGCAATCGCCGCGCACATCCATACATCTGCACAGTGAGTTGATCCCCGAGGTGGAAGAATTGCTGAAGGTCAGGCGAGCAGTCGCTCGGCCTACGAGACCACGGACGCGATACCTGATCACGCAACACGATCTTCACTTATAGCCGCCACCAACTCTTCATCGATTGCTACCGGACGGTCCCTTACTGTAGCGATACATTTGTATTTGTCCTCCACCACTTCTGCCGATTCCGGCAGTCGCGACAACCCATCTGCAGGACGTAAACCTCCCTTCACACGCTAAACTGTGAACGAGTACTCCATGAGCCAGTCTGACCACTTTGTTATCCTCATGGCAGCTTGGGCGACACCCGGTGACGTCAGCGGTGTCTGCAATGCCACATGGTCAAGTCGCAGAAAACTGCTGATTCCAGAGATACTTCCTCCATTTCGCCACTGTCCACACAACCGCCAGCGCCTATCTACCATACTGCAGCGCCTCTGGGCTTGGTTTAGCGTACGCAACGTGAATGCTACCACCCTCTCTTCTTCTGAGTTAGGCTGAGACAGCACCCTTCCCAGGCCCACATCGCTTGCATCCAAAGTTATGACTGTGGAAGCTGAGGGTCGTAAATGGTGACTACGAGACTGCCCGGTACAGCACGTCTCCCTTTGAGCACTGCCGCGAGCTCCTCTATCCACTTGAACTGCATCGCCTCCTTCAGCAGCATCCTCCTCGGTGGCTCCATGAAGGTGCTGTATCCAGGCACGAAACGAGACCAGAAGCCCAACAGCCCAGTAGTGACTGGAGCTCTTTCGTCCTGACGCCTAATGTCCTAACGCACTAGCCCGCTCTGGGCTCACCGAGACTCCCGCCGAGGGCACGGTAAACCCAAGGAAATTCGCAGCCGTCTGTCTCAGCGTATATTTTACATGTTTAGTGTTACCCTGTGTTCCCGCAGACGAGTTAGAAAATCTGCCAATCGCTCCTAGTCGCCGCACAGACGAGGACATTTCCTGGGTACCTGAACCTGCACTGCTTCAGAATTTCTTCCATCGCCTTCTGATTTGTCATCGGTAAGCCCTTGGTCCCATGCGGACAGCGACAACACGAAAACAGACCTTAGTGACATACAAACGTTGTTAATGGTTGTTACTCCGAGTGTAACTCCAGCTGGTGATTTGCAACTTTTGGGTCCAGACATTACAACACTGTTACTCCTTGCATCTGCTGAAACGTGTTCTGCATCAGTTATAAATTATTCGCGAAATAGAGTGTAATATACCACTTACTGAACACTGAATCGACATCCTTCCAAAAGGGGACGAGTGGTCTAGGGGTAAGATACTCGTCTCACAATCGAAAGATTGTGGGTTCGAGTCTCACCTGTCGCTACTCTCCGCCCGCGACCAATCGGCGTGAGAGATTGGCGACGCTACGTGACTCAACGGTTGACGTGTCGTAAAACCAATAACCAACCAACCAACATCCTTCCAAAAGAAGTATTGACATCTTGCCTATTGGTGCGTGTTTGTGGAAGTCTTCATGCCTCGTTTCGAAGTATCCAGTCTATAGATATCATACTTTTGCCCATCGTAACGGGATCCGACATCGTGATAACGAACATCGCGTATCGCAATTCCAGGTTAGGTTAGGTTAGGTTAGGTTAGGTTAGGTTAGGTTAGGTTAGGTTAGGTTAGGTTAGGTTAGGTTAGGTTAGGTTAGGTTAGGTTAGGTTAGGTTAGGTTAGGTTATTTTTTTGTACCTAAATCGATTCATTCCTAAATTTGTGCCCAAAACCGACTCATAAACCCCTTCGAGCGAAAGCATGCAGCCCAGATGGGGCTAACTTAGCCCCCACCAAAATTTTGGGAGGCTAAAGGACCCCCAAAGGTAACCATAAAAACAATTTCAGGGGTGTAAATTGTTTTCGAATTGTCGCCAGGACTCTGAATATGGCCACTTTTGGGCTTATCGAAGCAGTCTCAGATGCATAGAAATATAACCACCACCTGTAAAGTACACTTAGTGAAAATGCCCAAAATCGACTCATGTTTAGATTGCGAATAACTCAAAAACAATTAGCCGATTTCTTTTCTGAGGCCTTTTTCGGATAGCCTGGGCGCTCTTCTACCCGTTTTGTTGTACCACATAGCCATAAGTGCCATGTTTTGGACTTCGTAGGTTTTCCCGCAAAAAGATTTCACCCACCTCGAATCACTCCACTCCGCCAAATGGGCAAATGATGGTGTGGGCCGTACGTTGCCTGACGAGCAACATCAGGGGCACGCTATTCTTCCACCACGACGGCCTTGCCACCACATGGACAACCCTGTTGACATGCCTTGGTGACCTGGCCAAAAGGTGTTGCAGGATGGGCGGCATCATATTGCCGTACACCAGGCAACGAAAGTTGACGAACACAACAAGGACGACATGCTAACGACCGAAGAAAGAACAAACATCCATGCAGCTGGATTAACATGGATGAAGACAGTTTCGATGGAACCCCTTCCAAATTCCATCGAACAAATGAAAATTCTGGCGGCCAAATACCGCCAAGTCCTGTATGTGACCCTGGCAGTGCTCGCTGGGCACAGAACCGGTATTTGGCCGGCCTTGACGGTTCGTCAGCTTGATGGCCGCCGACATCACGAGAAGGAACAAGTGTTCACGCTAAAGCATGTGGGAGGGAAAAACTTGAAATGGGCAGGAAGTACCACGGTGATAATGACCAATTCAGATGAAAGGGCCGCGATGTACTTCGTGCGAAAACTGCTGCCCATCCTGACCAAGGCGAAGTATGCCGGCCTGTTGATGCCAGGCATTCAGATGTACAAGTGCAAAGTGGAAGACGTGTTCCCGACGAACATAAATTATGCTAAAAGCATAAGGGGGAATGTTTCCCGAAGGTTACACACAGTGAAAACGGCCGAATTGGCTGAAGCACACACAATTGATGCCCAGGAGGCGGCGGCCATCACCTTCTATACACGACATAGTGCCGCCATAGCTCAGAAGGTATATGACACGCGGCGTCGCGACGACTGCGCTATGTCGTCGCAATCTAAAGGTACGCTGATCTAAAGGTCCTACATAGAACGCTGATCTAAAGGTCCTCGGATCTCTACACATACGTAACCTACGGCCGCAGCTAAACACGCAAACGACGTCTTGGTATATCACTTAAATTACATCAACATAAATTATATTTTATGTATTACGCGTTATATTGGATCTATGTCTATACATGTACGTGAGTGTATGTATCGATATGTATGTGGACCATCGGCTCGGGCTTCCTCAGAGGATTCTATCTTGACATAGTTTGTTTCTGGTTTGGAGTTTCTTTAAGTGTCTGCACCACTGAGGAGGCTTTTCTCCATTGCACATGTCTGTTGCACGCTATTTTTCTCGCGGGCTTTTTTTTTTCAGTTGCTAAACTTGACATTTTTATATCACTCCTGACGATGGCCTGTTTTCTCGGTCTTCCACAGAAGACAAATCACCATGAGTGATTATATCTCAAGTTTTGAGTCAGAGAGTGGAAGCGACACGGCGTACGATCCCGGTCCGCGATGGGAGGACGAAATGGTCGACTCCGATGAAGAATACACTGAGGGCATTGTTGCAGAGAGGCCCCAAAAGCGGCATAAGCCGTCTGCAAAAAGTGACGAAGAAAACCGCGACCAACCAGAGCAAGGAAGACAAGAACAAGAACAAGATAAACAAGAGCAAGAACAAGAACTGCAGGAAAATGTCGAATCCCAAATAAATTACTGGGAACCAGAGCAGGGCTGGAGGAAACTTGACAGAGTTTGGTGTCCGTCCACAGGACTTGTGATCGTGCGTCGGCGAGTGCCGCGCCATTGCGAAGAGGTGTGCCGCGCATCGCAATGTCCGTTAACGAACATCAAGGATATAATAACATATGCTAGAGATGACGTGGAAACCAGTTGCTTTTGCAAGTGCGGCAAAGAAGTTGTTGGGGCCGACTCAGGAAAACTCAAGCTTGCCGTGCGGCAGCATGTTGCCCGTGCGAAAACTCATGCAAGCCTCGACCCAGACGGTCGGCGTCGGCTTCAAGTCGAGATCTTGGGGTCAGGCTATAAAAAACGTCGCGACGTCACCTGACGCAGCGTCAAAGATGGCACTTCCCCTCCTCGGGCACCGGCTAGATGTCATGGTGAGTAACTTTACCTTTTGTTGTGCTGCTTTGCGAAACACTACTAATGAATTAAACGTGTGTATGCTTATGTCTATGGATATATATATATATATATATATATATATATATATATATATATATATATATATATATATATATATATATATATATATATATGTGTGTATGTATGTATGTATATGTATGTATCGTGCATATTTCGCGTTCAAGGTTTGTTCAGTAATATTTCATTCTATGTCCGCAGACTTCTGGGTTGCCTGGCAGCAGCAACGAGGCTGCGGTGCTACATACTTCCATCAAACATCTTGGCGCGTATTGCCGAGGCTGGACATCAGCAGTACTGCTGGATACGGGCACGAAGAGCCGATCCAGCTACCGAAATGCCATCGCTGGGATATTGCGCAAAGCTGAAATTGAAGTGCCCGATTGGCGCTACGTCCTGTGCAAGTCTGATCTGCTACTGAAAGTCAAACGGGTCATGGAAGAGACTATCAAGGAGCATCCGCCAAATGGCCAAATGATGGTGTGGGCCGTACGTTGCCTGACGAGCAACATCAGGGGCACGCTATTCTTCCACCACGACGGCCTTGCCACCACATGGACAACCCTGTTGACATGCCTTGGTGACATGGCCAAAAGGTGTTGCAGGATGGGCGGCATCATATTGCCGTACACCAGGCAACGAAAGTTGACGAACACAACAAGGACGACATGCTAACGACCGAAGAAAGAACAAACATCCATGCAGCTGGATTAACATGGATGAAGACAGTTTCGATGGAACCCCTTCCAAATTCCATCGAACAAATGAAAATTCTGGCGGCCAAATACCGCCAAGTCCTGTATGTGACCCTGGCAGTGCTCGCTGGGCACAGAACCGGTATTTGGCCGGCCTTGACGGTTCGTCAGCTTGATGGCCGCCGACATCACGAGAAGGAACAAGTGTTCACGCTAAAGCACGTGGTAGGGAAAAACTTGAAATGGGCAGGAAGTACCACGGTGATAATGACCAATTCAGATGAAAGGGCCACGATGTACTTCGTGCGAAAACTGCTGCCCATCCTGACCAAGGAGAAGTATGCCGGCCTGTTGATGCCAGGCCTTCAGATGTAAAGTGCAAAGTGGAAGACGTGTTCCCGACGAACATAAATTATGCTAAAATCATAAGGGGAAATGTTTCCCGAAGGTTCCACACAGTGAAAACGGCCGAATTGGCTGAAGGCACACACAATTGATGCCCAGGAGGCGGCGGCCATCACCTTCTATAGACGACATAGTGCCGCCATAGCTCAGAAGGTATATGACACGCGGCGTCGCGACGACTGCGACGCCAAGGCGCAGTCAACATTCTTGAGAAACCGTGAGATTGAATTAACAGAATCGTCGCGCTCGCCGTCACCGCAGGCCGGATGCTCTTCGTGGATGCAAGCACCGACGCCGGCACCGACGCCGGCACCAACGCCGGCACCGACGCCGGTACCAACGCCGGCACCGACGCCGCCACCAACGCCGGCACCGACGCCGAGCACAGATACCGCCGATACGATGACATCACAGGAGTCGTCGGTCGACAAAGCCGCCGCCGGTCCTAGCAAAAGGTAACTGGAAGAAGCAGAATATGTGGATGAGATAACTGGAATGCGTGTGACATTTCCACGGCTTAAATTCGTAAAGATACGTAAGGAGGAAACACGAGCACATGTGCGAAGTGGCACTGCCTGGACGCCGGTCGAGCTGGTCGTCATGGATTTCATGATGGCTTGTGGTGTTGGCAATACCATGAAAGCCATGCAACAGTTCTTTCAAGGCCACGGCATCCAATGGAACACCAGTCGCCATAGCATCGCCGCCGTGCGGATGAAGCTTATAGATCTGACCAAGATGTTACCATGAGAGCTACTGAGAGAAGTGTTCGCTTCTACTAGAGTGTTATAGAAAACCATATAAAACCATAAAACCATAAAACCAAGAAAAACACGCGATGAAGAGTTAACGTTGCGAATCAGAAATGTATTAGAAACAAATAGGTAGGACCTCCTCGAAATGGCAGGACCTTGACGTGGTGAGGAGGCTTGGTGCTCTTGAAAAATAGAGCCAACCAACACTGCCAATAAAATTACCGTGCCGCGCCATTGCGAAGACGTGTGCCGCGCATCGCAATGTCCGTTAACGAACATCAAGGATATAATACCATATGCTAGAGATGACGTGGAAACCAGTTGCTTTTGCAAGTGCGCCAAAGAAGTGGTTGGGGCCGACTCAGAAAACTCAAGCTTGCCGTGCGGCAGCATGTTGCCCGTGCGAGAAACTCATGCAAGCCTCGACCCAGACGGCCGGCGTCGGCTTCAAGTCGAGATCTTGGGGGTCAGGCTATAAAAACGTCGCGACGTCACCTGACGCCGCGTCCAAGATGGCACTTCCCCTCCTCGGGCAACGGCCAGATGTCATGGTGAGTATCTTTACCTTTTGTTGTGCTGCTTTGCGAAACACTACTAATAAATTAAACCTGCATATTAGGGTGTGTCACGAAGGACCTTTTTTGGAAATTGCACTTTGCTTAGTGAAATTATCGTGCAGATCACCTAAAAAAACCTGTGGTCGAAACCAAATCGAAATCAAACAATAAACAAAATATGCGACAGGCCGATAAAGAAACAAATTTGCCGGGCGCCCGGCGTTGAAGTCTCCAGTGATGGCGCTTCGTTGCGATTGGAATCTAACACCACGCGTCCGGCCACCGTCGGAGAGCCGCCGCGGCGCTGTGACGAAAAAGGCGGTAGTCGGTGCAGTGGATGACTGATGAATGGATTCTGGTGATGAAGCTCATTAATAAAACTCAATGAAAGTGTTTAGTGGGGTAAAAGGCTTTTGATAAGCACCAGTCGCTTAATAAGTTGCCTGGATATCTGACGCATGAAAGAAAGGTTCACTTTACGTCGCTTGTTCGTTCCATTTTCAATCAGTAGATCTATCGGCGTATAATGCTAATATTTTCACTTTTGAAAGCTTGAACATCTTCAAAATTCCTCGTCTGTTTACATCGAAGATTAAATCATTAAATTGAATTAAATCATTCACCTTGACCGGCCATCACCTTCTATACACGACATAGTGCCGCCATAGCTCAGAAGGTATATGACACGCGGCGTCGCGACGACTGCGCTATGTCGTCGCGATCTAAAGGTACGCTGATCTAAAGGTCCTATATATAACGCTGATCTAAAGGTCCTCGAATCTCTACACATACGTAATCTACGGCCGCAACTAAACACCCAAACGACGTCTTGGTATATCACTTAAATTACATCAACATAAATTATCTTTATGTATTACGCGTTATATTGGATCTATGTCTATACATGTACGTGAGTGTATGTATCGATATGTATGTGGACCATCGGCTCGGGCTTCCTCAGAGGATTCTATCTTGACATAGTTTGTTTCTGGTTTGGAATTTCTTTAAGTGTCTGCACCACTGAGGAGGCTTTTCTGCATTGCACATGTCTGTTGCACGCACTTTTTCTCGCGGGCTTTTTTTTCAATTGCTAAACTTGCTTTGACATTTTTATATCACTCCTGACGATGGCCTGTTTTATCGGTCTTCCACAGAAGACAGATCACCATGAGTGATTATATCTCAAGTTTTGAGTCAGATAGTGGAAGCGACACGGCGTACGATCCCGGTCCGCGATGGGAGGCCGAAATGGTCGACTCCGATGAAGAATACACTGAGGGCATTGTTGTAGAGAGGCCCGAAAAGCGGCATAAGCCGTCTGCAAAAAGTGACGAACGAAAACCGCGACCAACCAGAGCAAGGAAGACAAGAACAAGAACAAGATAAACAAGAGCAAGAACAAGAACTGCAGGAAAATGTCGAATCCCAAATAAATTACTGGGAACCAGAGCAGGGCTGGAGGAAACTTGACAGAGTTTGGTGTCCGTCCACAGGACTTGTGATCGTGCATCGGCGAGTGCCGCGCCATTGCGAAGAGGTGTGCCGCGCATCGCAATGTCCTTTTAACGAACATCAAGGATATAATAACATATGCTAGAGATGACGTGGAAACCAGTTGCTTTTGCAAGTGCGGCAAAGAAGTGGTTGGGGCCGACTCAGGAAAACTCAAGCTTGCCGTGCGGCAGCATGTTGCCCATGCGAAAACTCATGCAAGCCTCGACCCAGACGGCCGGCATCGGCTTCAAGTCGAGATCTTGGGGTCAGGCTATAAAAACGTCGCGACGTCACCTGACGCAGCGTCAAAGATGGCACTTCCCCTCCTCGGGCACCGGCCCGAATGTCATGGTGAGTAACTTCACCTTTTGTTGTGCTGCTTTGCGAAACACTACTAATGAATTAAACGTGTGTATGCTTATGTCTATGGATATATATATATATATATATATATATATATATATATATATATATATATATATATATATATATTATATATATATATATATATATATATATATATATATATATATATATATATATGTGTGTGTATGTCTGTATGTATATGTATGTATCGTGCATATTTCGCGTTCAAAGTTTGTTCGGTAATATTTCATTCTATGTCCGCAGACTTCTGGGTTGCCTGGCAGCAGCAACGAGGCTGCGGTGCTACATACTTCCATCAAACATCTTGGCGCGTATTGCCGAGGCTGGACATCAGCAGTACCGCTGGATACGGGCAACGAAGAGCCGATCCAGCTACCGAAATGCCATCGCTGGGATATTGCGCAAAGCTGAAATTGAAATGCCCGATCGGCGCTACGTCCTGTGCAAGTCTGATCTGCTACTGAAAGTCAAACAGGTCACGGACGAGACTATCAAGGAGCATCCGCCAAATGGGCAAATGATGGTGTGGGCCGTACGTTGCCTGACGAGCAACATCAGGGGCACGCTATTCTTCCACCACGACTGGCCCTTGCCACCACATGGACAACCCTGCTGACATGCCTTGGTGACATGGCCAAAAAGGTGTTGCAGGATGGGCGGCATTATATTGCCGTACACCAGGCAACGAATGCTGACGAACACAACAAGGACGACATGCTAACGACCGAAGAAAGAACAAACATCCATTCAGCTGGATTAACATGGATGAAGACAGTTTCGATGGAACCCTTCCAAATTCCATCGAACAAATGAAAATTCTGGCGGCCTAATACCGCCAAGTCCTGTATGTAACCTTCGTAGTGCTTTTTTCGCTCGGCGCAGAACCTGCATTTGGTCGGCCTTGACGGTTCGTCAGCTTGATGGCCGCCGACATCACGAGAAGGAACAAGTGTTCACGCTAAAGCACGTGGGAGGGAAAACTTGAAATGGGCAGGAAGTACCACGGTGATAATGACCAATTCGGATGAAAGGGCCACGATGTATTTCTTGCGAAAACTGCTGCCCATCCTGACCAAGGAGAAGTATGCCGGCCTGTTGATGCCAGGCCTTCAGATGTACAAGTGCAAAGTGGAAAGACGTGTTCCCGACGAACATAAATTATACTAAAAGCATAAGGGGGAATGTTTCCCGAAGGTTCCACACAGTGAAAACGGCCGAATTGGCTGAAGCACACACAATTGATGCTCAGGAGGCGGGGGCCATCACCTTCTATAGACGACATAGTGCCGCCGCCATAGCTCAGAAGGTATATGACACGCGGCGTCGCGACGACTGCGACGCCAAGGCGCAGTCGACATTCTTGAGAAACCGTGACATTGAAGTGCAACAGAATCGTCGCGCTCGCCGTCACCGCAGGCCGGATGCTCTTTCGTGGATGCAAGCATCGAGCGCCGGCACCTGACGCCGGTACCGACGCCGGCACCAACGCCGGTACCGACGCCGGATATTAACGCCGGGGCACCGACGCCGCTACCAACGCCGGCACCGACGCCGAGCACAGATACCGCCGATACGATGACATCACAGGAGTCGTCGGTCGATCGTGCCGCCGCCGGTCCTAGTAAAAGGAAACCCGAAGTAGCAGAATATGTGGATGAGATAAGTGGAATGCGTGTGACATTTCCACTGCTTAAATTCGCAAAGATACGTAAGGAGGAAACACGAGCACATGTGCGAAGTGGCACTACCTGGACGCCGGTCGAGCTGATCGTCATGGATTTCATGATGGCGTGTGGTGCTGGCAATGGCCATGAAAGCCATGCAACAGTTCTTTTAAGCCCACGGCATCGAATGGAACACCAGTCGCCATAGCATCGCCGCCGTGCGGATGAAGCTTATAGATCTGACCAAGATGTGACCATGAGAGCTACTGAGAGAAGTGTTCGCTTCTACTAAGCGCTTATAGAAAACCATATAGAACCATAAAACCATAAAACCAAGAAAAACACGCGAAGAAGAGTTCACATTCCGAATGAGAGCTACCGAGCTACCGAGAGAAGTGTTAGTTCATACTAATTGTTATAGAAAACCATATAAAACCATAAAACCATAAAACCAAGAAAAACACGCGATGAGTTAACGTTGCGAATCAGAGATGTATTAGATACAACGGGTAGGACCTCCTCGAAATGGCAGGACCTTGACGTGGTGAGGAGGCTTGATGCTCTTGCAAAATAGAGCCGACCGACCGCCAAAAAAAATAGTGCCGCGCCATTGCGAAGACGCAAAGCTGCGCATCGCACGTCCATAACGAACATCATGATATAATAATACATGCCAGAGATGACGTGGAAACCAGTTGCTTTTGCGCGTGCCGTTACGGTTGGGGCCGAGAAAAACTCAAGCTTTACGCGGGTGGCATGTTGCCCGTGCGAAAAACTCAGCGCAAGCCTCGACCCAGACGGCCGGCGTCGGCTTCAAGTCGAGATCTTGG